>JAWWES010000048.1:271010-284867 GCA_035583135.1 Lophotriccus pileatus
ACAGTCAGGCAATGCTGCTTCACTGAGCAGGAACTACAGGGCATCACTGAAACTTGAATAAGCATTATAACCACGGAGCAGTTCATTAGATCTTGAAAGGGATCCATAATGAAATAACAAATGTCTAAGTTTACTGGAAGTGAGTTGGGGAAGATAACATGCTCTAGGTAGGTAATTAAATTTTAATTGATAATCTTCAAAAGCCGATCTAGCTTCTTAACAATATTGTTATTAATAATGTCACTTCATGTTCAGTCAGATATTCAAATGATGCATATTTGAATCTACACTTCAATACAGTGGGATGTACAAATAAATAGTCCTTCTGGCCCCTCTCATCATCAGTTAGAAGCTGAGCAATGCCCTGGCTGAGTGGCCCTCACTCTCTCCTCTGCCACCAAAACCTGCTACCAACAGGGTGTTCTGAGGTGCCCGCGGAGCAGCTCCAGCTTGATTCTTCAGGTAACTCCGGTGGTTCGGTCTGCCTGACTCACACTGTGTGACTCATCTCCACACACCACCACTACTGCCTTCTCCCTCCCGTTTCTGACAATTCCTTCAGTAGATATCACAATGTGGCACCCATTTTGTGGGATTTTTGCATAAGGTGCCCTTTTGTTTGAGTAAATTTATTCAACAAACTAAAAAGCAGTTTAGTAATGTGGTGTCTAGTCATCCAGATCCCATTCCTGCTTTATTATCAGTGAAACATCTCCAAGAACAACTAGTTCTTCTAAAAGGCAACGTGTCAAAGACTGGAAACTCATGCTTGGATGCTGCAGTGAGGGCATGGCAGTCCCCCAGCACAGATCTGGTGCTTTCTGTGGTGGGCTCCTCCGGGGCCTGATCTGCACCCTGGGAAGGCTCAGCCACTGGGGGTGATGGCAGGTTTAGGGCTCCAGCTCAGCTGTGTAACATCCCAGTACCAGGGGAAGCCGGCTTTGTGCTGCGTGGGGGCCCTGCCGAGGTGTGCTGGCCCAAACGTGCCTGGATATGCAAAAAGGGTATAAAGCCATTCCAGAAATGTGAACAACTAGAGTCCTGGTTTGCTTCTTTGCTTGCTCTGGATAATAGTTTCTTAAAATTTTCCCTGCTGCCCCAACCCAAGGGGTATTCACCAGCAGCACTTAGGGCAGCAGAGTCAAACTCACAGTGAGCTCACGTTTCTGTCAAACTGGAATGCCTTTCCATTCGAGCTGGGAATGGTACGGGTTTGGACCATGTTTTCTGGGCACTGATGTGCTGTGCCCATGCAGAGGTGTGAATTCCTCTTGCGGTCCCTTGCCCTGCTGCACATTCTCAGCAATCCTGCCAAACCCCAGGAGTTTGTCTCCAGTTTGGGGGGTTGATGGCTCACCTCATGTCCCCCAGAGGACAGTGTGTTTGCAGAGGTGCTCACAGAGGCCAAGTCAGGAGCAGTGAATGCATATGCAACAGCAGAATTTAGTTTATGCCAGAAAGCTTTAGCAGCAAGGAGGCACTTCCAGACTTATGGTAGTGTGTGGTCTTGGATAGTTAATTTGATAAAATCCACTTTTAAAGTGTTCCCTCTTCTGAGAAAGAAAATCAATTAAAATGGTCAACTCTGCCTGCTTGAAGAGAAAATAGTTTAAATTAGGGAAGCACATTGCACTGTCTGGGCTTCCATTCAATCAATAAAATTACTTTTTTGGAGGAAGTTACAGCTCGGCATGACCAGGGAGGTTAGGTTTGTACTTTGGTTTGTGCATATGCCTAAGAACTGTTTTGAAACTAGTGATGAGAGAGGAGGAAGGCACGTCTGCAGGGACACATTGTGGTGCTCCCCTGTGCCTGCCTGGGACGTGCCAGGTGCAGTTTATGTGTGTGCCAGAAATTGGGCAGGGGATGTTCCTTACCTTTGTGTTCAGCAGCGTGCTTGATCACTTTAAATCCCGCTGTCTGCATGGGCTCCTGGTCGCTGATGAACCTGTGGAACCACCTTCTCCTCAGCTGCCTGAGCTCCGAGTTGCGGGACACGAGCCAGCGCGGGCTGTGCCGCTGGTCCAGGGCCGGCTCCTGCAGCACATCCATGCCCACCAGCAGCCTGGGACCGGGCTGGGGGTCCTGCAGAGCCCCGGGGTCCGCGACCCCAGCCCCGGGCATCTCGTCCGGCACCGCCAGGGCCTGGTTAGCGGAGGTGCCGTGTGACCCTTGCTGGATAACCAGGCGGGTCCGCTGCAGCAGCAGGAGGCTGCCAGCCATCAGGTAAGCCGCCGTGAGGAAGAAGAGCAGAAACTGGGTCCGACGGAGAAACTTCTGTAGCCTGTAGAAAGCTTTGGCCATGCCCTTCCAGAAAATGGGCCCTTCACGCCTCCCAGCAGGTCCCTGAATCTCCACCTGGCCAGGCGCTCGTTCCTCCCATAGGTTCAGCCCATCGCTTTGGTGCCGTGTCCCGATGAAAGGCTCCTTCCCAGCCGGCTGCAGCAGAGCCCAGCTCGGTGCGGCGCTGCCGCCAGCCTCAGGCACCCGCCTGGCCCAGGGGCTCTGCGCGCTCCCGGGGCGATGCCTTCATCGTGTCCTGCCAACAGCCGATCCGGAAACCTGAATTACCGAGGGGAGCAAGGTTGGTTCACATCCAAACTGAAAACAGCCACCAGTAGGGTCACTTTCCCCCATCCACCCACCCCCTTTGGCTTTAGATGAGCATTTCTCCATCTGTTGTTTATAACTGTGCACATTAAGAACTACAGTGAGAACAATTGATTGAGTACAAGTGAGTTTCAGATCTTCAGGCATTTTCCTTTCCTTTCTCTTACCTTGGAATGCACAAAAAATACCTTTATGGTGAAGTTATTTATCTTGGGATGATGGGAAAATAAGTTATTTTCTTTTGTCAGTAGCCAACAACTCCATCCTTTGTCCCTGGCTGAACAGGCAGCCATAGTACAGGCATCTTTTTATGGAGGTATTACCAGATTCCTTCCTTTCAGCTAAACAGTAGCTGAGCTACAAATGCAGATCAGAAGGAAACTGCAGCGTGGGTGTGTGGGAGGAAAAAGAAATTGCATTATCTCACAATAGATAAGATAATAATTATTAATCTCTGTGCAGCACAATGAAGTTGGGCTTTATGCTGGAAGGATATTTGGGGGTTCTGTACTTACAGAGCTGGGGGAGTTGCTGTGAATGTCACTTTATCAGAAACCAGAGATCCTGCTTTTTTTCCTTTAGTAGATTCATATTGCCAACTATTGATGTGCGGGTGCTCGTGGATAAAAACTGGCGAATGTTTGGAAAAATTTCATCTCGAGTTCAGCATATCCCTTGTGACTGCTGCTGAGCTTTGCAGCTTTAGTTGTGCTGATGTGTATCACGATGAGATTGTCTGGGCAAGAAAAGCGCCTTTGTGCTCTAGGGAACCTTTAACCTCCCATGGCAAATAAAAGCTGGCATCTCCCCATAAGTTCCTGTTTTCCCAGTCCATCCCCTCTCTGGGGAGCCAGGCAAGTGTTGAGAAAATATGCAGTGTTTTCCAGAAAAGAAAATATTACGGCTTTTGTTTAGCTTGCAATTGGGGCACACTCCTGAAATCCACAGTCCTCGCAATGAACATCTGCTTATTGTACTTCTTGTTTCAGTATCTGATTGAAAGTTCTGTGGATATTCACTTATGCCTCTTTATTAACTAATTGTTACCAATTAAGTCTCCACCCATTCCCTTTTTCATTTGGTTGAGCAAATTCTTTCTGTCTTAAACAACAACCAAAACCGAAGGTTCAAACTTCTAGGACAAAAATAAATTAGGCTCAGCTGAGTCTTTTGTCAACTGAGCCTGAATTCCTTTTGTGTGACCTTTCAGCCTTGATTCTTAAACAGGGCTGTCACAAGGCAGGAGTCCCTGTCTCTAATCTTACAGTTTGGGTGGCCTCAAAGACCTGATTTAAGTATTTTTTAAGTTGTTGTTGTTGTTCATGTATGCTGATTTTAGTTGTACAGGACTGAGTAAAACTATTCTGGGTCCTTCTCTCTCTAAAGGCTCGGGAGCGTGAGCAGGTGCGAAGCACTGACAGGCTGCAGCACCTGCAGTGGATTCCGACTGCTCTCCCTACGGAACAAACTGAACACCTCCCTTCATATCAGCTCCAAAGCCAAAGAAAATGCATTGATTTACACCAGCTAAAGAGCTGACCCTCAAAGTTAAATTATTGAAAATCTCTGATCAATGTTGTGAGTGCTCAAGCATCGCAGTAAAAGGGTCAGAAGTACCAAGACAGATGAATGGAAAATTAGCCCTAATTAGATCCTGCAGGTTGTTACTGCGCTAATTCATCTGAAGAAATACTGTCTCTGAGCATAGGTGGGATTTGATTCACTCGTTGTTCCTGCCGTGGGGCTGCTGGAAACTTGAGCTGTTTCCAGTGGAGCCGTATGATCCGAAAGCAAGCTGTGTGCACATACTGGCTTGGAATTTGGCCTGGGAATTACCGTGCTCCATGCAGCCTGCAGCACTCTGAGGGAAGGCTGGGTCAGTGGGCAGGTTTGCCTCAGCAGCTGGGGGCTGGGCACACCTTGCTCTTCGAGGTGTCATCTGCGCTATAAAGTGGTGGCCCTTCCTGGTAAAATGCTTCTGTGAAGCCTCATGGCTTCAGACAGCAAGTGGCAATGTTTCCTGGAGCCAGGGGAGGCCAGTCTGGCACCACCTGCCCAAAGAGCACTGTGGCAGGGTGTGATGTTCTACCTCCACATGAGCAGAATGGGAAACTTGCTGTGCATCAGCAGAACTGGAGAAAACACCCAAGGTATCAGACCTAAATGAACTGTGCAGCAGGCTCTGTGCCCAAACACAAAGAAATGTTTGGCATTGCTCCTGTTGCTCTGCCAAGTATGTTTATTTATTTAGTTACTAAGGAAAAGCTGCTTCTGTGTCTCAAAAGGGTAACTTTGCCCTTGCCCAGTGGTTGAAGAAGTTTAAATGGTATAAGGCAATTTTGCTGCATTCAACATGATGTGTATGAATTACCTCCAGATGCACTCGCCCTTAGAGCAGTTGCCATGACAGTACATTGTGGTAAAATCCAACCAAATAAATAAGGAGACTCTCCACCCACAGACTGCTGCAAATGTGCAACTCAAAAATTAAATGTTGCTTTTTAGTGGGGAAATAACAGAGAGTGCTGCTGACATAAAAACTATAATTTGATTTTTCCATAATCTGCATATTGCAATATCATTAAAGTATGCCTAGAAGAATTCAAGTGCATCACTTTTGATGATGTTAAACAGGAAAGAGTAAGAAGGAAAGAACTAGTATCTGGTAATAGAAAATGCATCGTTTGTCTTTTTCATGCATGTTTCACTTAAAATGAATGAAGTGAAAGAGAAGAAAAGCAGTTTTCTGTTCCTGTTTATCAGTTCTCACAGTCAAAGGTGTTTAGGACCATATTCATTGGGAATTGTTCGTAAAATCATAAAATGGTCACTGAAAGGAGTTTGAGATGGGCAATGAGAACTGTTAAATGGCAGAGGAGACCTCTGGGAGAAGAGGGTGATGAAAGGGTTAATGCACAGGGTGCAGGGCAGTAATTAGCACTGGCAAGTATCAGCTTGAGGGATGGTGAGTGGAAGCATGGGAGAGCCACTGGGTCCTGGGCCTTCAGCAGGGAAAAAAATCCATTGCCACCAAAAATTGCTATAAGGAAAAGCAGGTCAGCACCTCGCTCCCAAAATGATCTTGTGAAGTGTAACAGGATATCACACCAGGCAGCTGCACTGATGTGTTTGTAAAGAAAAATAAAAGAAACATGGTAAAGCTCTTGGCAATTCTGCTCTCCCAGCTCAAGGAGCACTTCCAGAATTCTTAAGGGAAGGCTGAATACTTTCAGTGATGCCCTGAATGCCGCTGAAGGCTGAAGACACTGAAAAACAGCCCCAGACTTGCAGGTGAAGACTTGCTTAAGTGAGGGCTGTCCCTTAATATCTGCTCGATGCAGAAGCTCAGGTCACTGCATTGATGGCTGCAGCTCATCAAGAGCTGCTCTTGGCTAAAGAGCAGCAGGATTTTGCAAATTCAGAGTTCTTGGCACGGAAGCAAGATGATGTTTTCTATTGTAAACTGAAGGGAATTGGACTCATGTACACTATTTTTAGAAAAATCTATCCCTCTTCCACATTTCTCCTTTCTTTTGTCAGCTTTCTTTGAGGACAAGTGCAGTCAGTTAGGCCCCAGCTGAAGGATTCTGGCTCACAGCCTTTTCTTTGGATACACATTGCCTTTTTCTCAAGGCAGTTTGGAAAGTCAGGGGAAACATCACACTGTGTGAATGCACACAGGAAGTAAAACTCTTAAGAAGCCACAAATTCCATGTTGGGACCCTGTCAAGTATTTGCAGTTCCCTTTATTCCAATACCTGAAATCATCCTGAGAAACTCTGAGACAGCTGACAGTGAGTGCTCCTTGTACCTGTGCTTTCATACCTGCCTAGAGCATCTCTCCAGGTTTGAGAAAGGGGTTAGAAAAGACAACAAAGTTGAGCAGAGCTCTTCCCTCATACCTTGAGTGGAACTGACAGAGAAATTCATTATTATTTCAGTTTCCAAGTCATGGGAAAAGAGGAAAATGAAACTGTGGATCATTTTTGTGTGGAAAGTGGCAGATGCTGAAAGTGAAGCTTAGAAGAAACATCCTGGTACTCTACTGTCTTCAGCCAAAATCCACCCAAATCAGGACACAGGTTGATGCTGATGGGTTTTGGTTCAGATCCATTGTTACTTTTTCTAGCTGCTTAAGAAAGTGTCATGCAGAATTGTCTCAGTACCAGCATAATTTAAGCATTCATGCAAAGGAAAGAAAGGTGATTTTGTAATTCCATCACCTTTCCCTGGATATTCTTTCACCAAAAAGAGGGGAAATTTTTGATGAAGAGTTAATATAATATTCACGTCCTTCACCAGCTTAAACATGTCCTTTTCTGTGAGATGAGGTCTATGGACTACAGCCTGCTTGCTGATGTGCCATGCCAGCTGCCTTCCCAAAGGATCTGGCCTCATCCTCAGGGCTGCTGGAAGCAGTAGGCACTTCTTCAAGCACTTCTTCCAACCTAGAAAGTTTTTCTTGCTAGAGGACGGGTTGGTGCTGACCCGACACACGTGTCTCCCTGTAAGGTCTGTCAACAAGTTGGAAATGAGACAAAAGCACCTCTTTCTCCACATGCTGTGGTGGCAAGTATTGCAGCTTGATAGGGCTTTCCAGCAAGTCTACCCTTGCTTGCTACATGTTTGCTACAAGATGTAATCAAATTGCAAAGTTATCTTTGATACTGAGATCGTGTTTAAACCTTTAAATAATATTGAACTGTGATAAATAAAGCAGAAAAAAAATCTTTATGCTGAGTTAGCAGGAAGACAGAGAAAAAACGCTGTAGTCCATAAATTAGTCAAATCAAGTTGAAAATAACACAAACTAAAACATACATTATACCCCCTGTATTCAATATGGGAGGTGTTTTACAGTGACAGATAATTCAGCTTTGGAAGGGAAAGGCAATGTCATATAGCAGAGCTGCAGCCTGAGGCTGGAGAGTCAGCACTGACTTGTGCAAATTCAATTCCAGCAGCTCTTTCACCAGATAGTCCACTTTTTAAGACCAATTTTTTATCATAAATAGGTGTAAATCTGAACAATAATGTTGTTGGTGAGCGCAGAGAATGAGGTGAGGGATGCAGAGGAGTCCATGGGAGGCAGCTGGTCCAGCAAGGCTTGTTGTGGAACAGTGCTGACTTGGAAAGTGCTCAGGGACAGCTTGAGTGGAGAGCACAGTGTGGTGATATGGTATTTCTCCACTAATCCCATACATTTTACTTAGCTCAGTGATAATACAGGAATCAGGAGAACTGATTCCATGCCAGGATGGAAAACATGTGGGCACATGCAAACCCCTGCTTCAGAGGGAGATGTGCACACACACATATGTGTGCATTCTCTGCACAGAGGGATGTGTATCCAGAGGTGACATACAGGCTGATAAACCAAGAGCCTTCAGCAAACTATTCCTGAGCCTGGAAAGTATTTTATCAATAAGAAAGCATTCATGCATGATGTACATCCTAAAAGTTCAAGCACCCAGCAAATGATGCTCTATCGAGAGTTTCCAAGAGCCCCTATATGGTCCGTGGCTGAAGTTTTTCGTGAGAATGTTTTAAAAAATGTACCATATATTGATGTTTGCCTTAGCCCACAGGAGCTAGAGGTGAGATCTTTTCCTGTGTGCAAGGAAACCCACTTGAATTAAAATAACACACAGCTTTGTAACTAAATCACGCGTATTTAAGATTTATCTTTCATAAACCCTTCGATATATGAATTCCTGTGACATTCACCTTGTTAAGAGTGTATTTGTTCAGCACAGTGATGCTCCAGAAACTGTTTGGAGAAGCTGAGCATTCCAGCCTGCCTCATCAGGCTGACACAAACATACTCACAGCATCCATGCCGACTTTTCAAGTATAATGTTCCGTGGATGCTTGGGGAAAGGACATCTCGAGAGCAACTGAAGTCTTTATAAATAATGCCACTAAGCCCCATATTCTGTGGATAAATTTAATAAATCAAACAGCAGTTGAGACTGCAGTGAATGCTGATACCTCAGCCTCTGCAAAAAGTTGCCCGGTTTTTGCTCACGCCTAGGCCAGCTGGCACACGGCTCGAGGAGGCAGAGGTTGCAACCGGGAGAAAAAGAA
The DNA here is from genome assembly GCA_035583135.1 of Lophotriccus pileatus. Classification (NCBI taxonomy): domain Eukaryota; kingdom Metazoa; phylum Chordata; class Aves; order Passeriformes; family Tyrannidae; genus Lophotriccus; species Lophotriccus pileatus. Next base: position 279,708 of record JAWWES010000048.1, read on the forward strand.
GCAAAACCTCACCTTTCTTTTAGGGCCGAGGAACCCCTGCTGTAGCCAGGCAAAGTCCTGGACAATCCAGCGAAATATTATAAAAAGCCGTAATACATATCTGCAAAGCTGGTAAATCCCGCTCCCTCTGCCCTTCCCTACTAATCCTTCCTCTGCCTCCCGCTCCCAGCGCGCAGAGCCGTAATCCCGTGCGGTGTCTGCGGTACCCCCGGGTACCCCCGGGTACCCCCCCCGCCCCTCCGCCCTCCCGGCCCCGCTCACCGCTGCCGTCCCCGCGGTCCCTGCGGCTCGCCGGGGTCCCTGCGGTGTCTCACCGGGTCCCTGTGTCTCACCGGGTCCCTGTGTCTCGCCGGGTCCCTGTGTCTCTCCGTGGTCCCTCTGTCTCACCGTGGTCCCTGTGTCTCACCGAGGTCCCTGCGGTGTCTCACCGGGCCGGGGCTCCCGGGTCCTGCGCCCCGCGGGGGCTGCGGGCAGGGAACCGCTCCATGGCCTCCTGCGCCAACAGGCTGGATGGGAGCAGCCTCGGCGCTGCGCTGCCAAAATCCTCAAGCACCGGTGCACTCGCGTTTCATAACGCTCCCCTGCTCGGGGGAACAGCCTCTCTCTACGGCCGCTCCCCGGCAGAGCTCTGCAGCCTCCCGCAGCCGCAGACGTTTCCAGAGCTAGCCATCCCCTCCGCCCGGGGGTTCGGCCGAGCGCACCGATGTCTGCATCGGCGGAGCGGCGGCGGCGGGAGGCTCTAATGCGATCAGCTGAACGGATGCTCAGTGTTTGTTTCTCGGTGCCTCTTCCCGCTAGGGGCAGATCCTTCTGAAGCCGCTCCTCTGGAGACCCGGACCCCTTCCCAACAGGTCGAGAGGGTCCCGGGAAAGCGAGTCCCTGACAGCCTCCCGGCACCAGCTCGGAGATTTCAGGCAGAAAATTGTTATTCTGGGCACAGGTGGCTGGAAGTAAAATATTTATAAATGTGAGAGCCGAAAGGCATTTGCTGGTGTCCTCAGGACTGCCTGAGCTGCCGCCTTCCCTGCACCTTGCAGCTCTGTTCTGCTGCTGCTTCACATGGAGAGGGAGCAATTTATAATTATTCTTTAAGCATATGCATTGAAAGGGGGGCAGGCTGCAGCCCTGTAACTGCAGGGGGGTTCAAAGCACCCCACAGTCTAAGCATATTTAATGCAACCTGGGAAGATTTGGCTCTTGGAGGCAAAGTCTAATGCAGTAATGGGACCCTTGGTTCCTCCCTGTGCCAGGGGTGTGAGGCAGAAACATCAGACCCAACACCTGCCTGGCTGTCAGAAAGCAGCACTCAGGAGCTAACAAATGTGCTCTGGGACCTGCACTGATAGGGCTGCAATCCTACAGTGTTTTTTTGTGAATTTTGATTAATGGAGAAGCCTGAGACTTAGCAGTGTAACATTCAAATTTAAAAATACTGATAGTTGGAGGTGTATTGTCACCCCAAGGAGTTGTGCATCTGTTAGATTGCAACCTTTATGTGTGTGTACATCTTTAAGGCTGTAAAAGTGTGGCATTAATTTAGTTTTACTGAAATTAAATTAAGCAATTGTTAAGTATAACAACATTTTTAAATGTTGTGCTGGGTTGGGGCCTCAATCCATGGAATTGCAGGACTATGCCCAGGTGGAGCAGTGGCAGGCAATGCCTGTTCAGCATTCTCAGCAAGAAAAACTCTGCTGAAAGCGGAGCAAACTCCGGCTGTGCCCCACAGTGTGTGCGTGGGGATGGAGTGTGTGAGCAGGTACAGCCACTTGGGACCTTCTCTGCAGCAGCAGCACCGGCTGGGGCCGCAGCCACCTGGCACAGCCAGACCTGCTGGGTGTGGGAGTGTCCCAGGGCCACGCTGTCACTTTGACATACGAGCTGTTTGCACAGATTTGACATGAAAACAACCACTATCGTTTGGGGGTATCGCAGCTGCTCTGCCTTGATTTCTGAACACAGGTGAAGCGCAGACAAACTGCCAGGGTTGGTAAAACAACACCCCTGCTCCACTGAGCCCTCTTTAATGCCAGCTTGTTTCCAGGACTTTATGTACAAAATACCACATGGGGAGTTACCAGACCCGGTTCCTCCCTGGGCACAGGCACTGCTGCCGCGAGTGACCTGGCTTTGGGGTCACGGTCTGCAAACAGCAGGTCAGGCCTCTGCTCAAGACTCAAACCAGGCCCATTCTGGGGAGATCAGCAAGGGAAATAAAGGAAGGGGAGTGTTGTACACAAGGAAGATGGCAACAATCCCTCTCCTGAAATTATTGCAGTGGAGTAATTGGGTGTGGGGGTAGGAGGTGCTCTGTCCCCTGCTGATGCTGCGTCACACGGCCGGTTACCATCGAGGCAGCACCACTGGGGGTACAGCCAGACTAGGGCACAGCCAGCCTGGGCACAGCCAGCCTGGGCACAGCCAGACTAGGGCACAGCCAGCCTGGGCACAGCCAGCCTGGGGCACAGCCAGCCTGGGCACAGCCAGCCTGGGGGCACAACCAGCCTGGGCACAGCCAGCCTGGGGGCACTGGGGACACAGCAGGCACAGCCAGCCTTGGGACACAGCCAGCCTGGCTCCTCGGAGCGAGCACTGGCAGCTCTGGGGCCTGCCCACAATATCTCCACTCCCTAATTCCCTGTCTGGTTAGTAATACTGTTTTTCTCCCACTCCCTGGGGAATTTTTCTGTCCCTCACCAGGAGCAGAGGAACTCTTGGGAGCACCCACTGTTGGGACGGAGAAGCTGGAGATGGGAAAAGGCATGAGTGGTGTTGATGATGAAGAGAGATGTGTGAGGCTGTTTCAAATGTTTCCAGGCTCAGACCGACAGGAAATTATCCTTGTGATTTACTGGCACTGTTTTCTGGCCTGTGTTACCCCACTGTCTACAGAAAAGTTGTGCCTTGACAGGACCTGTCTGTGTGTCTGCTGCAGCTCCTACTAAACACTGAAAAATGATATCTAATAACACTAAGAGAAAGGGGGCAAAACCTGGAAAATAAAGCCTACATGTGTCAGGGTCATGTTGTGAAATCAGTCACTGATGGGAGGAGTGGCAGCTGGAGGCAGTCTGAGACTCAGTAAAATCCTGGGCGATTCCTTTCTCTGCTTGATGGTTCTGCATGGTTGTTGAACAAAATACAGCACAGAAATTGTGGAATGAGTGGCATTACTTTTAGAATCCTGTTGTGGGAGCAGTTTTTGTGCTAAATGACTCAAACTTTCAGTCACTGCAGAAAATAGGTTCAATTGTAACAGTGAGGATGAGTTCAGAAAAGTGACAGGTTTTGCCAGTATGGTTTCAAGACGAAATCTCTAAAAGACTGTGAAGTTTCATAAAGGAATGTAATGTAGCAAATAGTTTTCTTGTCCTTTTCATCTAATAATCCTAAATATTCAGGGTTTAGGCATTCCATGTAATGCCTACCTACAATTTTCAGTTATTTCATGAAACAACTGAGCGAAACAGCTGTTTAGAGCAGGGGTTGACAACATCACTCTCTTTTTCAATGACTGTGTTTATAACATAAATGCCACATCAGGTGCAACACAGACAAAGTGGTTGGGTCTAATATGATTATTGTCAAGACTCCCCATGATCTCAGAGCACCCAATACATGTCAAGGGCCATGCACAGAGCATTTGCTGAAAATTGTGCAGATCAGTGAAGGATCTTCCATTCCTGAGATACCTCTCAGAGTTTGCTTTAGCTGTGGGAATAAATGCAGACACTCCAGTGGGGCTGCTCTGCCTCCAGTCCTGTGTGCTCTGCACGAGTGATGCTGCAGCACAGGGGCTCTCCTGCTCCATCTGCTTCAGGTCATGGGCAAGGTGGTTCAAAGTGGTGGGAAGAGGGGCTGGAAGGTGCAGCCCAAATCAACCCATCTGGGTCTGGAGCCTTTCCTCTTTCTTACTGTCACTGCTGCTAAGGTGGGGCAGAGCTTTGGAAGCAGCTGATTGCACTTTGCACTTTTGGGGGCTGAAAGGACAGAAATGTCTCTCAATAAGGAGGGCTTGAAGAAATAACCCTTAAAAGATAAATGAGCAAACAGATCACATAGATGAGAGTGTTGAACACAATCCTGGTGAAGGTGAGATAACATTTGGAAATGTAAGAGATGTAATACAGAAAAGCCAAATTAATTTCCAAATTCAGGAGGGATTTGAAAGGTAAAGGTAAACTTTCAGCGTAAGTAATCAAGGATTGCTGTAACTAGAGCTGTTTCTGCTGTTCAGCATCCAGTTTATTAAAGAGGTGAAAAAGGAACAGGCAAATAGGATGAGTTTTAGTCAGAGTGTTACTGGTGGTTCCTTGTGCTGTGTGTATTTAAGCTGTGTGGCTCCTTACTGTTTCTGTGATCATACCCTGGCACCAGCACAGAAGTGGTTTAATCCAGCTGAAAATGGCAAAGGTTTGTGGAAAGCAGCTCCTGTGTGCACACTTTGGGAACAGGCGTGCTCTGATACAAGTGGGTGAGGAGGGAGTTCTGGCAAAGTGGTGGGAGATGGGACTGTGAGCACTTGGACAGGGATTTTTCGCGTTTCAAACATTATGAACTTACTCCAGGTGGATATTATGTTGTGTTACAGTTTTTGTCATGTTTCATTTGCACTACAGTAAGTTCCACTGATATTTAAATATTTTTTGAAGAAGTGCCAGCAGAACAGGTGGCAGTTGCACATATTGCTGCATGAGAAGGTGATGGTGCTGGGGTTAACATCCCTGGGAAAAGGAATGCAGTGGATAGGACACAACACAGGTGACAACATGGCTTTTCTGTCCTGTTGACAAGGACCAAAGCAGCTGGGTGTTGTTGCAGGAAAGAATCAGCTGCAGGCACCAAGCAGAGTCAATAGGCACGTGTGCATGAGTTTGGAGTAGAATGAATGGTTAGTTTTGTAGCAAAAATCAGCATTTTGCTGATCTCTGCTGGTCTTTGTGCCTACAACTTCATGCAAAAGCAGTTAAACTGAGGGTGTCATTTAAGCTGACCATGAAAAGGTGATGGTAATGTGAAGGAATAGTTTCTAAGTGGCTGCTAAAGGTAAGTTAGTTAAGAAAGGCCAATGTACTGCAGTTTGACCAGCACCTTGGCTGGCCTTGCTCACCACCTTTTTCCAGCTCTGAAAGAAGGAGTTGAGCCATGGCAATTAATCTG
>JAWWES010000048.1:284967-311842 GCA_035583135.1 Lophotriccus pileatus
TCAGCAGTTTTAAACAACATTTGACCCCAGTCCTTTTGCTAATGCTTTGAGCTAAGAGGTTTGAACCCAGCCCTGAGCCCCAGGCAGCTCAGGGCATTTGGGAATGGAGCCTGCCAGAAGACTTTTGGGGCAGTGTGAGGCTCTGAGGTTTTGTGGCCAGCTCTCTTCACCAAGCTGGTGGAAATAAAACCCCTCAGCTATTTGTACAGTTTGGCTATAAGCTTAGGGTTTTGCTAGCTCAACTCATAGCCTAAATTAAGCACATGTTGTGCCTAATTCTTATTTAGAACAGTAATGGAGGTGACAAAACAGCTTGTGAGTGTAATGATACCCTTGTGTGAGGTTGCTGGGATGAAACATGGTGGAGCTCTGGACCCAGCCAGAGTTGTGGGTGTTTCAGCCTGGAAAGGTAGGGTACCCGAGGATTTATTTTCCTCTTTCCATTGTTGATCTCTGAACTATAGAAAATCCTGCAAAGCACCACAAAGTGGCCAATGCGTGAGAATTGTGAATGTTAATTTAGAATTTTGTTTGCTGTTTGCCTTAGTTTTAGTAATATACATCAAATTAAGCTCATAGTCATGCCCACATGAGCCCAGGGCTCTTCTGCTGCAGTACTGGGGTGATTTCAGGTTTCCTCTCCCTGTTCCTCCGTGCTCTGGCAGTGCAGTGCCTCCATCAGGTCACCGGCCTTACCTCCAAAGGCCCGGCTTGCTCTGGAGCAGGGCTGGCTGTGGCCACTGTGCTTGGAGGGTCCTGGTTTCACAGCCCATGGTGTGCCAGCTCTCTGGCCTGCCTGGCTGCACTGGCTGTCCTGGGGGCAGAGCCGTGGCTTTGCCTCCCTGGAGTTCGGAGGCGCTGCTGGCAGCGGAGCAGGGGCTCAGCTGTTGCTTGGTAACTGAAGCCACATTTCAAAAATGTACCCGTTTACAGCCAGCTTCCCAAACTAATGGCTTTGAAAGGAAGAGTTGTTCTTTCAGGATCGTTTTCATTTTGTACTTTCTTAAAAAAAAGGAGAAAGAAAGAAAAAAAAAAGAGCCTTTCAGCTCCAGCTTTGCTTTTCTTCTCTGCTCTCTTTCCTCGCATCTGGTCCCACAAAGGCAAGCAGTGTCACACGCCTGGGAGCAAAGTCCTTTCATCCTCCTCTCCTTAGGGTACAGCCATTACCATTCTGAATTTCAGGCTGAACGGAAGGAAACATCGAGCACTTCGCATAACGTCGCGTTTGGCATTTGCTGAGCGTGGCTTTCCTCTTCTAAGAGTTCTACCTTTCAACATCCACCCGCCCCCCCTGCCCTCTCTGCCTGGAGGACAGGTCAGTGGGGAGGGTGTGAGAGGTGTTACAGAAGTGTTTGGTGCCTGTTCTCAGCCCTCGTGGTGGTTTGCTGGATGTTCCTCTCGGACACACCACTTGCTCCTCAGGTCTTGCTGTCCCTTCCACGGAGCAGCCCGGTGAGCTGGTGCAGGCCCTGAGCCCTGCAGGCAGCCAGGCTTTAGGCAGCTTAGCCGCTGCATTTCCATCACCAAGGGTGGGTGAGCTGTCAGGTCTGGCTAGGTGTGCACTTGGAAGAGCTGCATCCATGGTAGACCCCAGGCAACCAAAAAGTTTAACTGCTCTGAGACCAAACTGTTCTCTCTCTGAGACCAAACTGCTATTCAGCTCATGGCAGAGATCTGTTCCTTGTTAGCCTGCTGGACAGGCAGCTCATCCCTGTGGGATGCAGCTGGGAGTCAAGGAAGCATCCACTGAGGGCAGCTGGCAGGTCTGAGCAGTGGCTCTGGCTTTAGTCTCTGTGTTCCTGCCTGTGGAGCATCTCATGGATGGTGCAAGGGCTTTGGTCTGAAGCTGAACAGCCTCTGTATGTCATTTACATTGCAATTTTTCCCAAAGACACAGTAAGGAACTGTCCCTAGTAAGTCATTTCTATCCAATCTTAAGTTTTTGTGTGGCATCAATACAAGGCATCAATACAAGGACATTGGCTCTTAGGGTGCTGGTAATAAATCCCAGGAAGATGATCACTCTATCCTGATCCCTTGATGAGCAAATTAAAAACATTCCAGATTGTACACACAAGGGCACAAATTCTCACACCCTTTAAATTGCTGGGAATGGAAAGTGGCTCTGCAAAATAATCAGAGTTCATTGGTGTAGTGAAATATAAACCTTTATCATCAGAGCAGTGAGAAGGTGTGTTTGCTGTTTTGATGTCAAGGCAAAGTTTTTCGGGTTTTAATGATAGTTCCACAATCTGTAATGTTCCTTGGCTGCCCAAATGGCACTCCTCCTGCCTCTGAAAACATCAAAGGCTGTAGCTGTTGTTTTGAATGTCAGTCCAGCTGTGAGAAGAGGCTGTCAGATAACAGCAGATGAGAAAGCAGATGAGATGGTCGCATCACCAGCAAAAGAAAGCAATGAGGTGTCTTTCTGTGCCGCTGGCAGAATATCACCGAATAGTCCTGGCCCAACTGAAAGAGAGACAGAGCAGATTGTAGCCATCCCATCCCCATGACCTGCAGGTTGCTGCTGTACTCTGTGAGGAACGTGTCAGCCATGCAGTGATGTGGTTCAGGCCAATTTTTCTTTGGTCCCTGCTGCTGTAGACTCTCAGACATCAGCAAGTGAGCCCACGAGGGGATAGGTCAGGTTCTTCAGACAGAGTCAGTGCTGGGTGGCTGGTGGAATAGCCCAAGGTTGTTCCTTGTGTACAGGACCACAACACTTGCCAGGATGTGCAGGGAGCAGCGATTCTGGTGTCAGTGTTGTGCTGAGAGAGCTCCTGAGCAGAGATGCACGGCCCCTTTCCACTGGCACCCAGATCGCTGACCGATGGCAGGAGGTGGTGGCAGGACAAGTGAGATCATTCCTCGTGCTTTGAACGGCAGTGCCACATCTTGGGCTCAGAGGTCAGTTCCACCATCATGCTGAAGCTTTTTAGTGTGTCCAAAGAGATGCACCCAATTTGTGCCAGCTCCATCTGTTTGCAAATTGAAATGACAGCATCATAACAACCCGATGTAGGCTGTCACTTTTTATTTCACCACTGCTGGCCCTAGGAACACACACACAGTTGCAAAAGAAGTCAGCATCCAGAGGAACACGCTGCTAACACAGGGGAGTACAGGACATAAAGGATGTTGGATAAGGTGAGCTGGGCTGGCCAGGCACAGACACGGGAAAATGTGGTGGTGAACGTGGTGTGAAAACAGAGCTGGCAGAAATCACGGGGAGAGGACTCAGTGCTAATAAATACTGCATTAATAACAGCAAGGATGACTCACAACTCCAGAGGACTGTATGCTCATCTCATCTTTTCCAGCGAGCTCAGGACTGAGCACTCATTACTGGGCTTTGTTCTCCCTGATTGCTTTTAATTTCTGACTCCCTGTTCTGGTTGGCTGCAGCCACTGGAACCTTTGGATGTGTTAATATTTTAGCAGGATGGGCAACAGGAGGCTGTGAAATGTCCATTGTCTCTGAAAATCAAAAGGGATTTAGAAGTAGATGATGGGTAGGTGGCTGTCTTAATTCAGCAGTGTAACAGCAGAGCTAACACAGACTCCCTTCTCTCTTTCATCCCCTCCCACATGCACTCACTGAAAGTAAAATAAAAGACATTTGCGTTCATTGACAGCTGGTGATGTGTTCAAAAGGATCTTTACTGAGCTGGTAAACAGTCATGACTCCCTTCCCTTCCCCAAATTCTGGTTTGATGACTGGTTTCCCTTCGCTTTTCAGATGGAAAAGGCTCTTAAAAACATGAGCCTCTATGTAACAAATCAGAGAAAAGGGGAGAAAAAGTGCACACTCACACTTGTGTATCTCAGATCTTGCTCAGGGCATGCAGTGCTGAAGTCAAACGGCAGCTGCTCAGAGCTGGCACTCTCAGAAACCTGGAGTCAGACCTTCCTAGTCCGCCGTTAAGTGTCCTTTTAAGAGCTGTTCATTCATCAGGATATTTCATATAATCTGACAGGAAATTATATTTACGATGCTTTTAGCTCCATTTGGGACATTTTTTTAATGCTACTTCTGGGATGTAAATTATTTAAAAATCATCAATTTAGTTCTTTACATAAAGAGATGAAAGCTTACCAAAAAGCTTTCCTGTTCATGGCAGTCTTAAATTCTCCAGCAGATCTTTGGATTTTTGCTTAATTGAACACCTAAAGAATAAAAAGAGCTTGGCCTTGTAACATTTCTAGTAGAAGTAAATTTTAGATTTATTTAGCCCTGTTGACTTTTGAAATACAACCACTAACAGCATCTGTTTAAATATTGTCCTTCAGAATGGATAACGTGTTTTTATCACCAGGACATTAAAGTCACTGATGGAGCATTTTATGTACCCCTCTGCCCCTTGCACAGCTCTTCCAGTGGCTCCAGCCCTGTATTCCCATTCCAAAGAGACGGGTAATCCTTTCAAAGAACTAATGGGAGGAGTGACTAGGAAATACAGACATAGCAGATGTAAACAACCTCAAAGCCCAAAGATAAATGTAACTGAAAAGTCTCCAAACATAAAAGATGTCTGTATGGATGCCATTTGCCTCTCTGATCAGCTCCAGCCCCAAACCAATCCTCAGGAATTAAATGCAGGAAGGAGCCACAAAAAAGGACTGCTCCTAGAAAAGGGGCCACTCCAATCACACAAGGGAACTGCAGTGAATGCTTTTGACACTTTTAAAACCAAAATACATCTGTCATGCATAAGAGTGTGGAAACTTGCTAAATATTCATGAATCTGGGTTTTCTTTTGTTCCCATTATGCCTGGGGAGTATGGGATGTTTCCCCCCTACCAATTACTGTCTGTCTGATCCCTGTCAGTGCAAATCTGAGGGCAGAGGGGCACGTTCACATCAAGGTGCTGTGCCTGATGCTGACCTTAAAATCAATATGTGAAAAGCTGGTGGTTGCAGGTGAGTGACACTACAGATTCACTGGAGACACGAGGATTCCCTGTCAGAATTAGCACTGATTCTCCTCTCGTTTTGGGGCTTTGTTGTCTGTGAATGCATTAAATTGTGACCTGCACGTAGGACTTGCATTTGTGCCCTGGGAAAGTCAGCAGATTTGCTTTTGGTTATTACACTCCTGAGGCTGCAGTTGTTTAAACGCATGCGATGAGAGGACTGTTGAGGAATATTTCAGGAAAGAACTATAAAAGCGGGTTCCAAGGGTACTTTTTTTACAGCCAGAATCTGTTCTCTTGCCTAAATGTGACATACTAAAAAAACAGCACTCTGTTTATCAAACCAGTGTGGAATTTCAATGCCTGCACTCATTGTTCCTGATGAATAGGGGGTGGCAACAGCACTGATGAAGCTTACTTGGAGGTTGATTTGGCTCAGTTCTTGCTTTCTGTAGGAGGACGTGACTCTTTTTTTGTGCTGCTTTGACTTGCGAGTGATGCTGAAAAACCAAGGTCCAGCATCGTGCAAGATGCTCTCCCTCAGCCTTCAGAAAAGTAACAGCCTTTGTAGAAGCTGAAGTAACACAGTTTCCAAACACTGCTGATGTACAGAAACTGGCCTGTTTTGTGTTGAGCTCAAACAGCCAATCCCCGCTGCTGGTGTGATGCTGAGGCCGGGGGAGCTGCCCTGCCCATCACTGCCTGGCGGTTCCCAGCGGTGGCTGAACACACAGAGCCCTTGCCAGCCCCGCTGCCCTCAGTTCTCACCGTGTGCTCAGGGAGAATATTGTGCACTTCAGTGTTTTTTCTGGGTTTGAGGGACTTTTTTTAGTGTTGGATTGAAAACAGAAATTTCAGAGAGTAAGGCAATTTACTGTCCCCACGCTTAGGCCAGTATTCACCAGGGGGCCAATTAAAATAGTGCAGTGCTTGTTAATAATAATTCAGAGTGGCTTTTCAGTTCAGTTTTGGTTTATTTAGGGATGCACGCTGGGACACAGCCAGCACTCTTCAAAGGACCGAGTGCACAGACCCGGCACAGCTCAGGATCTTCACTCCTTTAACCATGACTTACCAGGGCAGCTAAAGATCAGTTTTACTGATTGTCAGTGAGAATACTGATAATTTAAGGAGAAATTAGCACAAAGTTTATATATTGGTTTTGTCCCTGGACACTTAACTCCTGGGCATTGAAGTGGAATTTAAGTTAAAAAGCTCTTCTGGTGTTTGCAGCTCTGATGGAGAGAGTCTCTACATTAGTCACCACAGCACCTAATAAAACCCTGGCATGATTTACATACCTTAGTAAGTAAATGGACACCCACCTATTGGCCTTATAAACTAGTGAAGCTCTGGTGACTTCACTCCTACAGTTAATGAGTTGCTGGAATTACTTACAAATTCAGTTGATGATATTGTTCTCTTTACAGCTCTATTTAAACCTTTCTCCTCCACAAAGTAAGCATGTGCTTGTCCTTAAGAAACTCTGACTTGTGTTTTAATTTGGAGTCCTGATTAAATCTCAGTGATCTCAGTGGGGTTCTTTACTGGGAAAAGGTGGTGGTGCCTTTAAACACGCTGGAAGGTGGGTTTGTGGTACATTGGAATGAAATGTCAGTTTTTTGCTTCCTTGAAAGCCCAAGCTCCCACGAGGGCTGTGACCCGACCCCTCCGAGCCCTGGGCTCGTGAGCTCTGTGAGCTGCTGTTTGGTTACTCCCTATCGACATATCATAAACTCCACCACTTTGGTACACTGATAATTTTCTTTACAAAGTGGCTGTAAGTGTGAATTAAATCTACCTCTTTTTGATGTCCAGTCAAGATTTAGACAGCAATTTAGTCATTATTATTGCTATTGTACAGCTGCTCTCTGGAGGAGCTTAAACCATGTCAGAAAGGGAACCAATATAATGAGTCTGACAGAAATTCAGAAGGAGAGATTAAATTTAGGATAATGAGTTCTGTTGAATTTTTAATGTTATTGTAACAATTCACACCACTGCAGCCTGTTCATCTCTGGACTCAAACTGGAACGTGCAAATGGGAATTGGGCTGGGCAGATATGTCCTTCTCCAAGTCTTTTCCTCTCAAAAAGAAAGAAAAAGCAAGACAAAAGGAGAACTACGAATTCTCCTCCCTCTTCCCCTTCAGTTTTCTCAGATCTTCCACTGTGTTGCTGCCAGCCATTCCTTCCCAATCCACTGCTGGCCACATGCAGACCCCCAGCCCCAGGTGAGGGCACATGTCTCGCTGTCTGAGCAAAAATCTTTGCCTCTTCTGAGATGGCACTGAATAAATCCTGTCTGTGTAGGAGCTGGAGCAGCCTGTTCCTGCTTCCCTGAATCAGACACCAAGATACAGATTAACTCGAGCTTTGTGAGCTCCTACCTGTGGATTTTTAAAGCTCAGTGGTGAGTTCAGAGCCTGGTTCAGCACTGCAGGCACTGCAGAGTGCCAGGGACGCAGTGAAAAGTGTGAGCTCACACAGCAGAGTCAGGCAGGAGGGCTGCCTGGGAAGCTGGGTGCTTCAGCTGAGAGGAGAGTGTTGTTCCAGAGTTCCAAGTAGAGTTTGGGGCTAAAAAGTACTGATAAAAGCTACATTTCACTAGTGAAACATTAATTCTGGAGTTTTTACCTATTCCTCTCAGCCCTCTCTTCTGACAGGAACAGCAATGCCATTTGGTATCGAAACAAGTAATTCCCTTATCTTAGGTGTTGAACAGCGTGATAAACTAATAAAAGTAGTGACAGTTTATTCACTGAATACTGATTAGTGTTCAACTTTCCAAGGGAATGGAAATCAGGAATGGAAAACGGATTGGATGATACAGCATAAAGAAATAATTTATTTGATGTAAAAGACATTAAGAAGGTGTTTCATCCGCAACAGGGTGAAAAATGAAGCAAGTTTTGTGGCAACCATAAATATTTTCTTCTGTCAGTGGTTCATTCTTTAATGGAGACATGAGGGAGCATAGTCCCACACAAGCACTGTGGTGCTCGTGGCTTCTCTTGTGCTCTGCTCTGGGGATGCTGATGCTGGAACTGGATTTCTTCCGTTGAAAACGATGCACTGGTGACAGAAAGGAAAAAGCACAAACCAACTCAAACTTATTACAATAAAACAGAAGATGATTATGTTGTTACTCTGCTTTAATCAGCCCACTGTGCTGCTCCTGCCTGTGCAGAACATCAGTTGCTAAACCCATCTGTGAAATGTGGCATTGGAGCTTCGCTGGCTGAGAATGAATGACACAGCTAATGGTTGCTTAATCTGTTGTGTATTTTTTTATGGTGTGCTGAAATGCCAGAGTGGAATCTGGTATTCCTCAATTATTAGCTTAGTATTAGGAAGAATAAGGATGCAATTAGGGTTTGAAAAAATTAGTTTAAATCCCCATTTCCTGATAGAGAGATAATAAGACTCCTCCTGTTTCACATTATTCTCCAGACTGGGAGGCAGGGTGGACAGCAGCCCTGTAATTTGTGCAAATGGTACAGGACATACTTGGAAGCACCTCAAGAGTTCAACTTCAGCTCATCTGACTCCTGGAGAGCTGCAGTTTCACATCCTGGTGCTTTCACTGCGTCCTGGATTGCCTCTGTCCTTGCTTCTGCTGTTTGGCCAAGTCCCGTTTCCAGCTCAGTTCTCTACAGCTTCTTGACGAAAGGAATGATCTCTACTCCTGCCTGGCCTGCCCTTTGTTCCTCTGGCTCTTCATCATCCCTTTCCCCATCTCTCACCCTTCAGAACTGTTGCTGTTTGTTCTCTGATGTTCTGCACACGAAGGGAACTTGATGCCGCTGTGAGAGGTGGTTGTGCTGCCCCCCTTCAGAGCCACGGGGTGGCTTCAGGAGTCAGGAGCCATCGAATCGCAGCAAAGAACTGTCCTCTGGGAATACCCATCGCATTTCCTTTGAAATACTGATGAGTTGGCACAGTGTTGTCTTGCTGATGAAGTTCTGCAGCTAATTGCTCCTCAGATAATTGGCCTTCCCAGTAAGGCAAAGCCTTTGTCCCAGATAGCACTCTTAGAAAATATTTTTTTCTGAAACAATGATTATAAAAATATCCCTACTTCCCACTGTGTGTCCCCCTGGCAAATGGAGCAGTATTCTTTTTAACTGCTCTTTGAAAAGCATTCCTGAGATAAGATCATTAGTAGACAGAAATGTTTCTTAACAGAGGCAGCTTTGTTGGAAAACCTTCACTGGTGGTAGACTGGGTGTAATTAAGTGAAATGTAATGACTCAAAACAACAAACAGACTTTGGCATAGCTGTTTTGAACACCCAGTTCTGCTGGGGAAGCCTAATCTGCCATGAGTGCAGGGCACGTGGTGTGCTTGGGGTTGCAGCGGGCAGGGGTGGCATTTCTGAGCTGCAAAGCCACGCCAGGCTGGCAGCTTCTGGAGGGCTTCCATGAATTCTCTTGTCCCACAGGTGTTCCTGTTGATCCCAGCTGATGGTTCCCCTTTGTCTCTCCTGTTTGTAGCCCTGGGGACAGTGACCTTCATATAGCTCTGGCTGTGCATGTGGCTGTTGGTCTTAGTTGTTAATCTGAGCTCGTGTTGTCACTGGCACCCATATGTGTCCATCTGTACCTCTCTGGGTCCCTCCCAATCCATTATGTTCTGCTAAGTGCAAGCAGTGGAGCTTCTACACCAAAGTGGAAAAACCAAATGCAAAGGAGGAACAGCTTTTGCAGTGATTTATAAAGCAGGTGAATCATCTCCAGAGCGTGCGTTTGACTCCAGTTGTACGGTGGCATCACAGGGGTTGGGAAGTCCTGTGGGGATTTTTAAAACCTCTTAGAGACACATGAAGATCAGAACTTAATTTTCATGTCTCTTCTGGAGTTGCCTTATAATTAATTTCTCTGAAATGGTTTGTTTTTCTGCTGCCAAACACTTCAACACTTATATGTAAATTATCAACATCTGAAGCCTTCTTTCCTTAGAAAGAATACAAGGCAATCATCAGATAAAAGTCATTACATATTCACAGCTATTCTACTCCACTGATAATAAAACATTCTTAGGGGAAAGTGACCTTTTTACAATAGAATTATTAGTGTCAGGACTCCAGAGTTGTCTTTCCTTATTACAAGTCCTACCAAAAACATAAGGAAGAGTGGGGTTTATATCTTAAAGATGCGTCAAAGCACAACCATTAAGGACATTTCCACAGAATGTTATGTATGTAAGCCATTTTTGGTAGGGCTTTTTATGGCAAATATTGAGAGTGTTGACAGCACTCTGCATTCATGACTTCTTTTGACTTCTGACTATATTCTGGAGATTCCAGATAAGGTTTCTAGCACTATGTTTATGGCCTTGGAAATCTCCCTAGCTCCAAGAAAAAGATATTCCCGTACACATGAGAACATCAGCTCCTCCAAGTGCAGAAACATTTTTATGCTGTCCTAAGCTGGTTCCCTGCGTGGAGGGCAGCTCCATTAAACACTATCCCACCATTTCCCTCTGCTTTCCCTGCTCTCCATCCCATCCAGCGCAGCCGGTGCTGCTCATCCTCGAGCTGCTGTGCCAGCAGGATTCAGCCCCGTGTGCCTGCACTTTGGTATCTTTCCAAAATCAATATTTTAAAGAAACTTAAATTATTCCTCCTACTGGAATCATGATTCATGCAATGATAGCATCAATATTAATACAATAATCGAACTTTAATGCTGGTTGCTAAGCAACCGGTCATGCCCACAGAGCAAACTGGACTCAAACCAGAACAGCTGGAACTGGGGGAAATTTAATGTGAAAACAAAAAGGTTAAAGGGGGGGAAATGTCAGATACCAGATTCTGCAGAACAATCCTCTGGGCTCATCTGGAGGCTGAGATCTGCCTTTTTGGATGTTCCCTTTCTGTCTGGTCTCCAGAGCTCAGCCCCGGTGCCGAGGGGCACTGAGCGCTCCTGGGGAAGGGCCACATCTTCTCTGCTCAGATTCTGTGGAGACAAAGAGTCAAGAGGAAATAGTTAAATTACAAATCTGATTCTCTTGCTTTTTCCTTCCCACACACTTCTGAAGGCCCATTCAGTGTTTTCCTTCTGGCAAACTATTTAGTCACTGAAATCCCCAGAGAGAACTCTGTTTCTGCCCTGTGAAGGTTATTTAATGGCTTTCAGTTTAGGATGTGTCTTGATGTGCAGGGAGCTGGGATTAACAGAATAGAGGGAAATGACTTATTCCAATAGCTCTTTAAAGAAGAAGTCCATTTAAAAGAGGGAAGTCTATGCAAAGTATTTCCATTATGCTGTTTTTTTCATTAAGCATTATCCTGAGAAACCTGAAGTCTGTTTATCTGGGAAATGAGATTCTGTTTTGGTAGATCATGCATGTGGAGGTTGGGAAAAGGTACTGGAGCCAGCTGGTGAGGAAGAAAGAGAGAGAAGAGGTCATTCATTATGATTTTTTCCTCATGGTTGCCAGCAAAACAGAGGAAGAAACATGTCCTGTGGGATATCCCAGCTGGCAAGAACATCCTTATGGGCTGATGTCCAACCACACCAGCAAACAGGAAAAAAATAAATTAAAAATCCCTGGAGACCTACGTGTTTGTGGATTCACCAGCATATTGGCAAGTGCCCTGGTTGTTTTCCTCTGAAGAGTTGCATGGTGAAAAAAATAGGATCTCAACTCTAGGACCAGACCCAAATTGCTGTTGTTTTTGTGTTTCAGGGTTCAGTGGTGTTTCTTTGCCTTTTCTCTCTGCCTTGCTCTGCTTTCCTCCTCCTAAAAAACACTTCTGCCTGTTGGCCCTGCAAGGTTCCTGCACTTAGCATGGCCTTGGCCAGGGCCAGCTGCCTGGCAGGTCTGCTATGGTCAGCAGGATGGTTTTTCCATTCCCAGTTCTCAGCTACCTCGTTTTCCTCTGCCCGTCATTTCCTTCTTTTCTCTTTAATTAGCTCACCTGATGCACTGGCTGCAAACACCGACCCAGGCTGCTCTTTCCTCTTTTTCCATATCAGTACCTCATTTACTGTGCCTGATAATTTATGCAGCCCCAGCTGTCCTGCTCCCTTGTCTTTCGGGCTCCCTGAGCTTTGGAGCTGCTGGACAGGAGCTCCTGGCACAGGGCTGTCAGCTCACGCTCAGCACCAAAACCACCGAGCTGGACCTTGACCTGGATGAATCCATTGCTGGGTCAGAAGTTGCCAAAGGGCAAGAACTGTCTGTTCAGGTGAGTGTCTGTCTCCTGGTGTCCACGCAGAAAGAACTGCATTAAATTACCTTCAGGTAGTCCCTGCTTGGAAACCTCGACCTCACCAGCATGTGGGGTCAATGTTCACCCAATTTATCGCCACTACAAACAGATGAAATACTGTGCAGCTCTTCCTCTCTATCCTGCTGCCATGCAGCTGATGAGCATTATGGCTGTCAGTCCAGTGGGGATGTTTCTGTGCTGTTCACCATCAGATCTCAGTGCTCTTTTCTCTGTGTCACTGGCCTGTTCCCGCTGTGGTCCCAGCGTGGCTGGTGGCAGAGGAGCTCAGTGTCATCCCTCGGGTCAGACAGGAGGAGCAAACCTGCCAGAGTGAGAGCCCAGGGACCTTTTCCCCAGACAGTTCTCAGGGACATTCTCCTTCCAAGCAACCCTTGCAGGCTCCTCTCTTGCCCCTGTGCTCTGCAGAGCTTTCCCTGCTCTGCTCTGATTTAGCATCGGCACAGCTGTGCCACAGCTGGAGCTCTCGGGTCTCAGGAACCACTCAAAGCCCACTGTTACCCTCAGGTTGATTGAGGTGGTGTCTGTTCTTGGCCAGATGCTGCTACTCCATTGCAAATCTCAGTCCTGTTTGTGAGATTTGGTCCAAAGAAATGAGAAAACTTCCAGAAGTTTATTTGATTTTTTAAAAAAACTTTCATTTTAATGTCTCATAGTATTGAAATGCAAATTAAAGAAGGAAGGGGGAGTAAATTCACTTTCTCTAATACCCCATTAGTTTTGGTTTGTTTTTTTCACCTGATTTGATAATTTTTATTTGAAAACAGTCCAGGAGCACTGAAGTCAGTGAACATTTTGCTGTTGACTTCAGCCACAGCAGGCAAAGGCAAACCTTGAGGCAAATTTGGGGTTTTTTTGCTGACTTTCAGTGGGTGTCAGGTCCTCCAGTGCCTCTTGTGCTTTTCAAAAAATAAAGGGTTTGATTAAAGCAATCACAAGAGTAAGCCAGGATTTTGTAATGGTAGGAAGGCTCTTCATTGTCTTTTGAACACTGAGGGCAAATTATCCATGGGAGATTATTTCGATTGCTACCTCCATTATTTGGCCTTAATCCTAACTTGATACCTTTGGCTGGATGACAAAATTGTCCCATTACAAACAAATGATACATTTTTTCTCCCCTTCCTGCTGAGGGTTTGAGTCATTCTTGCCGATATGAGTTTTGGAGGTGGTCTTCTACACCTTTTCTTCTGCCAAATACTGTATATTTTGTGGTTCCAATTTTTCTGCAGCTATTTATTTTTCCTTTGACAGAAGTAGGAATCAGACCTAAATAATCTGTTTGATTTTTATCTGAGGCAGCTGTGCTGGGACAGCATCTATTGTTCAGATCTGTTACCTTTTACACAACAGAGATAAATTAATTAAAGGGCTTTCCCCTGACATTCAGACTCTTGCCTGCATATGTTCATATAAAAGATGAATGACAATGAGGTTCTCATTACAGTGTGATGAATTAGCCTTTTCACTTCAGTTCCAGCAAAGTCTGCTTCATGGTCAGTGCGCTTGTTTAGGCCCAGACGTGCTTTTCTCTCTTTGAATTCAAATGGAGCAGCTGCTGTCAAACCACCTCTCTTGGAGCAATCTGTTATTTGGCACTGCCCTTTAGAATTCTTCACTTTTCCAGGGAATTTGCCACATGGGTTTGTCAGGAAAAAACATTACTTGGAGACAGCATCCTTCTGATTTTCCCTCGTGCCCATCACAGCCCTCGGGGTGCTGGAGGAGTGGCAGCTTTCTGTAAAAGGGTGAAAGGACCAGGAGCTCGTTGCCTGCACAGGCTGGGCACGACCCTCGTGCTGAGGGGAAGCCAAGCACTGCTCCTGACCCCTGGGACCGTGGTCCTGCTGCACTGATGTACTTGGGCTGGCATTTTAATGCACCACAACTCTTGTCTTCCCAAGATGGGTTTGGGAACCTGTTACATGGTTAATATCTGAAACGCTTTTGGATTTCATTGTTTAATGTAATTTTATTCAGTAAAGCTGCCACATTGCATAAGGGTATTGGTATTTAATATTTAATAGCATAAATCCCCTGTGAGTCCCCGGCAGAGGATAAAAATTACATTTTAAATTAATGTGTGCACTCAAAGCCTGATGCTCTTTCTGCGTGTAAAGGCCAATGGCCATTTCAAGCCCAGCTTCCAGGGACGATTCCTGTGCTTTCCTCTGTCCAAATGACCTGACATGTGGCAGTAACTATTTGTGTGCTGGAACAGGATGAGGAGGAAGTTTCTGGTGGCACTGATGGTGTGAGGGCAGGTGCTGATCTTCACTCCTGCAGTTGGGGTCCTACTTCAGAGCAATTGCCCTGCTTCAGGGCAATTAATTAAGATGGTAAATGAAAAGCAACCCAAAATTCCTGCAAGCAGTTAGCAGATGGGACAGTATTCTGGGACCATGGTACTTGTTCAAGCAGTGAGGAAAAGCTGGAAATCCAGGGATTTGGGACCGTTTTCTAAGGAAATGCTTTGTTTTACAGGAACAGGCCATGAGGAAGGCAAGGGAGTATTTGGTTTCTTTGCCTGATTTTGTACTTCTGCTGTTCAGGGAGCCCAAAGAAATGAATGTTCCTTTGCAAAACTGGAGATCCACACCCAGCTCTGCTCTTCAATTGCGGGTGCAAAAGCAGTGCTTTAATTAACCTGCAGTGCTTTAATGAACCTGCAGTGCAGCACACCTGAACTGATGATGGGTTTGGGATGTAACCTGTATCCCGCTGTGGAGCTGAGCCCTGCTGCCCTTCCATTCTTCAGAAGTCCCTTCCCAGCCACCCTCCCTCAGCTCCAGAAGAAGCCAAGTGCTCGTGCTGGTGCCTGAGCTCCCTCTGTGTCACAGGAACGTGAGAAGTCTCTCTGGGTCCAGCCCCAAGCCCTCAGGTGGGCTCAGTTACCCTCCACACCTCTCAGGGTCAGTGGAGCGGGTGAGGCACTCCAGGAGGGGAAGGATTAGTGGATGGATAAATGCAGGGAAGTGACTCCCCTTCTGCCTTTGTCCCTGCTTGTCTTGGGTTCTGTAGCTGACTGAGCCTAGACAAGAGATTTGGGTATTTGGAATCTGGCTGTGGAGGTGAGACGGGCTGACATCATCATCAATATTGAGGACTCCTAAAAGACTCAGCTCTGGGCTGTCTCCAGAGCTTTCCTGCTCTGAACACCAGGAGAAGTCTTGCTTTAATGGCTATGTCATCACCCCATTCATGTTCTTTTCCCGACTGAAGCAAGCTTGACTCCTTGGGGTGAGCAGCTCTGAGCTAGTTATTGTAGGGGGGTTGGGAGGAAAGGTTGAGAGTGCTCCACAGAGGCAGGGCTGCCTTCTGTGTTTCAATTCTTGGCGGGTTTGTTTTTGATGAGGAGCAAGGGACTGATGTATGTTACGAGGAAGTGATGAATTACCCGGCATGTTTGGAGCACTGGGGATTTTCTCACATCAGGATGATGGTGACTGATTTTTTTTCCCCTCTTTCTTTCAGATCTGCAGCAGGGGAATCGCTGGATGTGTGATTGCAGCTGCCAGGTAAGCTGTGGAGTGAGCTCACCAGTGACTGTGACAGGCCTCCCTATCTCCTCTCCCCACTGCTTTTCAGACTGTAATGGCTTGCTGAAGACGTGCTGTCAGGGTGATGGAGGTGTGGAGATTATTAAATGAGGACACCTCTGACTTGGTAAACTGCTTCAATCTCAGGAAGCTCTATTATCTCCTATCGGCCCCCCTTCGTAGGGATTAAAGAAGGAAGCAAAGAAGGGGGACTGCAAAACTGCAGTAGTGTTTGTTTTCTTGAGAAGCTGTGGCAGAGCCCAGGGAGGAAGGTGGGGGTTGCACGTGGGTTTTCCTGCACTTCTGACACCGTGGTGGGCAGTGGAGGCAGAGGTTGATTAATTGATCCCAGCAGGTCCTGGGTGCAGAAGGCTGTTCCTGCCTTTGGGGGGTGTGAAGCACAGCACATCTGGTGTCTTGTCCCTGGCTGGCCCTGAAAATTACAGGGAAATTCTTCTGAGCCAGGCTGCTCTTCCCTGCACTCTGGTGTGTAGGGTCCATCTTGCTCCAAGGGAGGAGAGGACTGCAGAATGGGGGCTGGAGTCCAAAACTGGAGTATCTGTTCCTCTGGAAATGGGGCTGCAGTTCCAGTTTATATAAAATCACTCTTTGCCAGAAGAAATGACGGAGCTGGTTTGGACTAATTACAGAGTTGTTCCACTACCCTTGGCATGACAGTGTGACTTGAAATTCCGTGTCCTCTATCTGTGGTCAACTATGAGTTGGAGAGGGAAGGAGACAGAAAACATCAAAATGAACTGAAATTAGGCAGGAAGGTGCTGAAAAAGGAATGAAGCAAAACAGGAGAAAGGCAGAGGTCTGTTTGAGGTGCAATGAATGCAGAAATGCTGCTGTCCTTGGATGACAATCACTATGGATGGAAAGACATGCACCTACGTTCCTGAAATGGAGTGGGAAACAGTCTGGGAGGGATTGGTGATTTGTTACGTTTGTTAATTGCTTGCTGAAATAAGTTCTCTGTTGGTTGGATGTCACAGCAGAAAGGGTAGAAAACCCAGAGCTGTAATTGGATTGTGAATGTCCAAGCATGATTGCCATGCTCTCCATGGGAAAGGTGCTGGAAGAGAGGGGCTTCTGATTGCCAGGTAGGACTGGCTGTGCAGGACATTCACTGGGGAACAGTCCCAGCTCCTGAGACCTGTGTGGGTTTTAGGGTAAATGCTTTCTTGTAAACCAACTTCCCTGAGTGCATTAAAAGTAGCAACTGAACAGAAAGAAATATTCCCATGTGGTCCTAACTCTCTTGCTCTTTCCTAGGGCCTATACAATTGAAAAAAATAAACAAACCCAAAGTAAAAGATAAACTACTCACCACTGAATATTATAGAAATAAACTACTCACCACAGAAAAGACTGGGGTTAACCAAGCTGAATTTACTAAGATCTTTGCAATGAAATGAGCTGATTACCAGTAGGAAGAAACTTAGTTTATTATCTGATTTTTTTAAAAGCTTGAATAATTTTAGCCATTGGCTTTATTGCCAGGCAAAAGAACTATTTCAATTATTATCTCTAATAACTTTGGAGGGCATCTTTAAAGTTCTTTTCCATGAATCCTACTTCAAATGCTACTGCAGAGATAAAAGCAGCAAGCTTAACCCAATGAATAACTGATAAACCAGAAATATCACTGCCTTGCCTCGGAAGATCACAGCTCTGGGCTCGTCTCCTGGATGTAATCACAGCCTGTGCTCTCGTTGGCCTCTATTGGCGGCAAAGCTCTCTTATGATATTCTGTCATTTATGACAGTTCCTCCAGAGGGTTCATTAGGGTGAGCATTAATGTGGCTGAATCCAGGAAACTGCTTTTCCTGACATAATGCCAACATCTATTACAATGCAGTGCAGGGGGGAGCTTTATGGTTGTTTAATATGTGTGTGTGTTGCAAATGGTATCACTTTCTAACTCTCCCCATAAAGCAGTGTCTGTTTTCTGAATTGCCACCACTATAAATATGTTTAATGGGGAGCCTGAGCAGCTGTTGTGTTCAGTAGTTGTCTGTGATGATTATGGATTCGTGGGTTACAGTTCTCAGAGCTGGAGAGCTGCAAATAATCTATACCATTCTTCAGACCATCATCAGTGCAGTGCTCAGGTTTCCCCTGCAGTATTGGCATTTCTTAGAGTTCTTGGTACATAAAATCTATATTAAGAATTGAGGCAAAGGAAATAAGCAATGGCAAAGAAATAACCAATGGCTTTCCCTTCTTCCCTCTGTCTCCACAGCCGTGCTGTGCAGGAGCAGCTACTCAGGGTCTGAAGCTGGGTCCTTGTTTCAGGCACAGCCGTGGTGGAGTGTGGAAGGCTGGAGGGGGGGACTCTATGGACTTGCTGCTTCCATGTGTGGCAGAGCATGTGTGTGTGTGGTTTTAAAAGAAAAACAAGAAAAACCAAAACAAACCCCTCAAATCCACAGAAAAAAAGCCCTGTCCTTACGGTAGTAGGAGCAACATCAGGCTGAGGCTTATGAAGGGTTGTAGCTGGAAGGGACGCAGAGCACCTGGGAAAGGAGAATGGGAATAGATGGAGAAGTGAAATCTCAAAGAGCATGAGGAAGTTCTGTGCCTGTTCCTGCCCCGTGCTGGTCTCCAGTACCAAGGCTGCGGGAGCCAGTGCAGGCAGTGCTGCCAGGAGCTGGGCTGGGGACGTGGCCAGGGCTGTCCCTGTGTTGGGGACGTGGCCAGGGCTGTCCCTGTGTTGGGGACGTGGCCAGGGCTGTCCCTGTGTTGGGAAGGAAGGCCAGGCTTGGTTTTCCACCTGCCCTCTGCGGCGCTGGCACGACGTGCTCGGGGGATGCTCGTGTGTAGGTGTGAGTGATTTACACCTTGTGGGCTGCCAGGCTGGGGAGGATGGGAGACACAGCCCCACATGTTCCAGGGTCACCACTCCCACGCAGGCTGCAGGTGGAACCTGCGGTCCCTGCCGGCCAGGAAGGCTGCAGAAACAGGGCTGGGGGAGAGGGAGAGAGGAAAAATACCAGAATAAGGAAACTTGATCAGCTAATTGGTGAAATCCTCTTTCTCTGGTTGACTGTATTCATTTTGACAGAAGCCTCTCCTCCTTCCCTGGAGTGCTCTGGCAAGTGAGACTCTAGCAAATAAAGCAAAGGAGCTGCTGGATGCACAGCCATGCATAATTTAGGAACACTGGAGCCTTCTGCACATCTCCTCACAAACTGGCATTCAGTAAGTGCTAACACAACTCCTTTGTGAATAGGAATTTTTGTGAATTTCGTCTTTTTTTGTGTGAGATTTGGACATCAGACCCCTGCCAGGAATTTAAAGTTGGCCGTCAGGAAGTGCATTAGCAGCGCTAACACTGAACAGATACACCCGTTCATGCACACAGTTCAAATAAAGAAATGGCTGTGGATTCTTGAGGGGGTAACTTTGGATGGTGTGAATAAATAATGGAAGACTACGTTTTCCTTGAATTCACATTTTCACCCATAAATCATAAACCCACACTTGACACTAGAGAAAATAGCTGGAGTGGGTAGACAAGGACAACTCTTTCGTTCTAAGGGTGCGGAGGGAAAGGATCTGTGTCTCTGGACCGGGTGTGTAAAAGGAAAGAGCTGTAACACTGTAGCTTGTGTGTCTGTTCCCATCAGGTGGATGTTTCATGCAGGGAGAAAGACAAAAAATGATTAAAACTGGTGTTGATATTTACTTGGACTAATAGAATGTTGTGCAGCATCACCTGAATGAAAATCAGGTTTGTAATTATTAGGTGGTTCATCCTGTTCTAACAGTGCAGAATAATTAATTCTTCTTGTTCATGCCACACATAGTAATTAAAGAGAAATATTACATAGCTGCACCTGGTTTTCATTATATGGCTGCAACAGTGAGTAAACTAAATCTTTTATTGATGATAACAGCCATAAGTTTGAAAACTGAGTGAAGAGCATGAAAACCCCTCTGAGGTTCCCTAGAGATATGTGAGAAATCTGAAATTATTAAAACATATGGTGGCACATACTGATTACCAACAGCTCCCGCTGTGGTTGTGAGTCCTTGTTTCTCTTTGACTTTCAGTTTTTCTAAGGATTCTCAGCTGGGTTGGCTCTTCCCTTTGCTTTGGTAAATCTCCTGTGGCAGGGAAGCCGTGCCCCGTGCCGTGGGTGAGTGCACCTGGACTGGTGGGCAGTCCTGCTGCAGGGATGGTTCTCTTGTGTCCATTCAGCACCATCCCCTGAGCCCCAGCCCTTTTAGGTGTTGGCGCAGTTCCAAATCCCATTTACCTCCACAGCCGCCTGAACCACAAGGCTTTGTTGTACTGTGCTTTTAAAAAAGTGTTGCTGTGTTGCTGATATTAATGTTGGGTGTTTAGACCTGGTATTGGAGACCCAGAGAGGGAGGGAATATATTTGTATGTCTGGTTGATGTATTTATACTGTTTGCCAAGTCCCTGAGTGCAAGGACATTCACCACCAGTCAGTGGCCATCATCCATTGCTATTCTTCTTTATGCGTGCATAAATATTTATTCATATTGATTAATATTTATTTCTCATAAATAATACATCTCTTGGATTCCGTGTGTGCCATTGCAAACGATGAAGGAATACACAGAGGGTAATGAGCATGGTGTGAAGCTGCTCCATCCCTGCGGAGCTGCTTGGAGCAGGGCACGTCAGCTCCTGCCCTCGCATCGCTGCTGCTGCCCCCTGAGTTCTGGGTTTGGACCCAGCTGAGTGGAACCTGCTGCTGTCTGGGCACTGCTGCTGCCTGCTTTAGGAGGAGAAATCCTGTCCTTTGCCCCACCTTAGACAGCCAAAAGGAAGCATATGGCAGCAGCTCTCTCCGTTGGCTGCAGGGACGCCAGGGATGGAGTGCTGGCACCTGCAGGGACACGAGTCAGGTGCTGCCACCCCAGTGTCTCACCATGCCAGGCCCTGCATGTGGGGATGGAGAGTGCCAGGGCTGAAAGCATGGTGCTGACTGGTGCTTCTCTGAACAACTCAGGTCATTAATGTCGGTCATTTTTTTCCTCAGTGAAATGTAAAGAGTCTCCCCAGGTCTCACAGCCCCATTGCACCACCCTTGTCAGGACTAAGCAAGATAAAAGCTGAGCCCTGGGCCCAGGTTCAGTCAGCTCCAACAGGAGGGAGGAGGGAAATAACATTAGAGGTGAGCAAATCTGCAGCTCCTCCACCAGGAGGGGCAGGTCATTTTAAAGCAGCAAAAACAGCAGAAACACAAAAGGCATAAACAAAAGAAAGAGAAAACTGGGAGATGGGATTAGGATAAAGACTGGTTTATCAGGTTCCATTTGAACAGTGATATGGCTCTGGGGTGCTCTGTGGTGCGTTGGCAGTGCTGGGGCAGGGACCAGTCCCACTCTCCTCTGTGAGCAGCTCTGTGTGCCTAGCGAGGGAGATCTGGAGAAAACTGGCTGCTGCAAATGGCCTTGCAGGGAGCCCAAACCTCATGCAGCTCACAGCTGAGTCCTGGGCATCCCTGGGCATCCTCAGTGAGTGATTATTTGCCAACAAACCCTGTCAGTCAAGTGCAGCCCAGTCCTCTACCCTGCTGGTTGCTATTGCTCTGCAAACCTTGGCATTTGTTGCAGAAAGCTGATGCCAGAATGGCTTGTTTTAGGCAAAAAAACATCCCTGATGAAAGGGACTGTCCTTCTTTGAGCACTGTGGTCGGGCTGGGTGTACAGCTGGAGTCTCCCCCCATGGCAGGGGGAAGGCTGACCTTGCTGGCAGGGTCACTTTTCCTCCCCTCTCCTTTGGTGGGAACAAAAAGCTGGAGGGTTCTGTGCCGCAGGCAGGATGCTGAGCGCTGCGGAGTTCTTGTTTGGGCCATGCCCTAATCCTACTGATCTGGTTTTAAGGGTGTGCTTTGATGATCAAAAGGCAACTCAGTTATCAAACAGCACTTTGCTACCTCAGGTCTCTGAGTGCTGTTCAAAGAGGACAGGACAGGCACGGTGCTGCCGGCAGAGGCTCAGGGGCTGGTGGATGTGAGAAGTCACAGGGCAGACCTGAGGCAGGATGGGCTCTGGGGGTGTCTGTGCTGCAAATGAGGGCAAGTGGCTCAGTGGGGCAGGGAGAGCTCAGCAAGCCCAGGCTGCCTGTGGGCACGTGGGGTCCTGTCTCTGCTCCCCCTTTTTCTGACGGAGCACTTGCCCCCTTTTTGCACCACCCAAGCTTTCTCTTGGTCAGGGACAATGGAAAGACTTGATTATCCTGAATTTCTACTGCTAATTTTGTCCCCCCAGTTTCCTGGGTTTGTCCTTGTATATTTGTCTTGTTGTTATGCTTGTCCTTAGTAACCTGACCCAGTTTCCACTTGTTGTGTATTTACTCCCTATGGCAAACCCCAGATCCACAAGACAAAGATAGTATGTATCCTCTTCCAAATCTGTCATGAAATGGTTGTCTGGAGGCAAACTGTAATTTCCTGAGATTGCAAAAGATTGAGAAAAGCCCCATTTCAGACGGCAGCAGCCTCAGCTCTACAGAAGTCGCTGTCTTTGGCCACTCAGCACCAGTTCCCCGCGGTCTCACTCCTGTGGTTTTTCTGAACCACTGGCTGATGATCACAGGTGTCTGTTTGCATCAGTGCTGTGATGCAGGAGGGGAGCTGGGTGAGACACTGCTGGTGTGCACAAGGCAGGTGTGCTGCTGGTGACCCGTGGCAGGTATGCAGGGCTCCAGCCTCGTCCTGCCCGTGGCCACAGAGGGTTCTGCTCTGGGAGGGGTGGCCCAGAGCCCTCAGTGCTGCCTTGCCCGACGTGAGAAACATTTTAAGGGTTGGGTCCAGAGGGGCAGAGTTAAAAGTCGAATGAGTAGGAGGAGATTTTACAGCAGTGGGAGTCTCTTAATGTATCTGATGTTATTTAGGAAAAAATCCAGAGAGAGATTCTCTATTTTTAAATAGAGCTGCATATTTTATCTATCAAGAGAGCAAGTCTGGTGTGCCAGAATATGTAAGTACATTGGGTAGCTCTGAGCCGGGGAAAGGAGCTGATATTAAAACAAAACAAAACAAAAAACAACAGATTTGAATCTCTGGCTGCCTTATATCCTCTGCTGCACATCCCTGCCTCCTTAGGAAATAAAAGTTATTGTGCAACACACTCTGAGCTGTCACAGTTCAGTTCTGTACCTGCAGAGTTTAGTGCTCCTGTCTGTAATTGGGATGCTGCACATTTTCCTAGTCATTACTTGGGAATGACGCTCTACAAAGTCGAGCTGAAAATCAGTCGAAAAGCTGACTTCTTGCAACTTTCACAGCTTCTTTTCTGTTCCTGATAGCTGAAGTATCTTCTTGCAAGAAAATTGCATCGACTGAATCACTGTGCTTCTCTCTTATGTCTTGCTTTCTGAGTTCATGGCTGCTCCTTCTCATCAGTGGAGATTTCATTAGGGAAATTTTGAGGGCTTTTCTTTTAATTAAAGGAGGTATCATACTTCCTTGGTCAAACTACAGCTCCTAATTCCCAGCTGTCATTGTGGCATTTGTTTGATTAAGAACAAAATTATCTGCATGACTGGAGAAGCATGAGACATGAGACAGACTATTTGAACGTTTGCAGGGGGGGAGCTGCCACTGGGGTAAATCATCACCGTTCCAGCTCTGTGGAACAGGAGCTCCTTCTGTTGACTGGGGACAGATCAGAGCAGCAGGAGAGGGAGAAACAATCTCACCTCTTCCTTGGCTCTGAGCTGCAGTTAGACATCACTGATCATGCTGAAAAGGGTGTCTTCCCTCAGACGTCTTCCTGTCCAAGGTGTGCCTTTCCCCTTGCTCCCGTTCAAGACAAAATTTCTGTAGGAAGAAATCCTTACAAAAACCCCAACAAGCCTCCAGTGGTGGCTGGGTGCTAAAGATGCTGGGGGCAGGGGCTGGGTAACCCAGAGTTGAGCTGAGTGAGTTGTGACACCAGGAGAGTCTGAGATGTTCCTCATGGCTGTGTTAAATGGGAAATTCCTGGGTGGCAATTTCCCAAAATCTTTTTTTTTTCTTTTTTTATTTTTTTTAAAACTGAAAAGACAAAATGGGTAATTGATGAGTACAAACCACACTTTCTACCCTGTTTCTGAGCAGACTGCTGAATCCACTTGATCATAGAGCTGATGTATTAAGTTTGCCCAGACTTTCATTCTCTGCTCTCTGAGCGTCTCGTTTGACTTGAAATCCTCTCCAATAAATTAAAAACTGTAAAACTATAATAGGATCCCAGAGCAACCTCCAGTTCCTTGAATATAAAACATCTTTTAAGAGATTTTTGGAAGGTATTGATCTTTAGTGTGTTTAATCATCATTATTAACTTCAGAATCACATATGGTAAAATGAGAAACATGAGGAGAGAGAGCTGGGGGATGTTTGCAGTGCTGGATGAGAGGACTGACTGTCCTGGGACGAGGTTGCTGCCCCTTCCACTGTGGGGCTGCAGGGACTGGACCTGCTGTGGCACCAGGGGCTGCAAGGACAGCCACAGGGCTTCTGCTGTCAGAGTCCTCTTGGCTGCTCTTCGCTCTCTGGGGCGTCCTGTCGCGTGTAGGGGCACAGGAATTTAGGCACAATCCTGTTCCCTGAGTGCAAACAGAATGGAAATAGCACAGCAGCAAGAGCTGGGTTCCTAAGGGGCTGTCTCCCCTTCCATTGAGGAGTTTTTCCAGCCTGGGAAGGTATAAACCCATTAAAAATCTCATAACAAAAGGTGACAAATTCGGAAAAAACTTGACCTGTTACTAAAGGGTTTAGTCAAAGGCCTGTGTAAATGTTTATACTGCACTATACCATTAGCTTTTCCAGCTAATCTGTTTTCTGTGCTAAAGGCTCGGAGTAAAATATGTTCCCAGAGTTGTTTACAATAAAAATTAGTGGTGTATCTGGCCTATTACTGTTCCATAAATTATTAAAAGGGTAGATGCAAAAGTCCATTTCTGAGTGGCTTTTTTTTCCTCCTGACCGCTGATCCTTCTTTTCTCCTGTGGAAAATAGAACCATTAAAAGGCACCAGAAAGGGCCAGTTTCTGGGAGGGCTGCTTGGTTTGCTTGTCGTTTTGCAAGGCAGCTTCTATTTGCAAATGGAAAATTCTTAAGAATTTAAAATGTCACTTAGAGCATCTGCAATTGCCCTGTAGAAGAGTTTGTTCACCTGTCAGCCTTTATAAGCATATGAACATGGATTTCTTTTACTCCTGGGAAATCTTGTCCAATTCTCACACTTTTCAGTGAGGTTGTCAAGGGGGTAGCCTGAAGTTAAATGCAGGAATATATTATTGCATCTGACACTTTTCATAAACATTGTGCTTAGTGTATTTTGAATATTGAATGGGGACGATGGGCCCTTCAGCACATGGATAGACCTGATTCATGCTAGGAGTCCAGATAGGACCAGCAGAGCAGCTTCTGGATGAGAGGCTGCTGAGGACCAGTTCTGGGCTTCTGCCCTGGAATAATGAGAGGCTGTTCCACTTGCATGAGGAGCAGAGCTGAGCACTGGCCCCTTTGCCTCTCTCTTAGTCTGTGCTCAGCTGCCTTGTAAAGCAGATGCTGATTGAACAGGAGTAAATATTCATAGAAATTCTGAGACTTATAAAAATCCTGCATCACAGAATCACCCAGGGGTGCTCATTGGGAAGACTTGCTTGTGGCCACAGGAGCATGTGAGGTGAGTGCAGCCAAGGTAGCTGGGGTGGTAGGACACATCTGCATGAGAGAGAGCACCAAGGGACCCCAAAACAAGACATCAAGATGTTTCCCCTTCCCTTGTCAGCTGGAGGGACCACCAGTGCAGACACCATAGCTCTGTACAGACCTGGTTGAAAGCAGAAGGTGTTGCTCAGTCTGCCTGGAGCTGGAGCGTTTGGGGAGGGGGACAAGCAGGGAAGGACAAAGACAAGGAATTTTTGGACCTTCAGATTTGAAATGCTCGATTTTTAAACATCAGAATATTCTCAGAACTGTTGTGTTTCCCTTGGCTGCCTCCACAGCCCTTGGGTACTGCAGCCTCTCTCACCAGCAGTTGTGTCGTTGCAGCCGAGCCTGGATTTCCCCCTCTGCCAAACCCCTCCAGACAGAGGCTTTCAGTTACACCTGTCTGTGCTGCAAAGGTTCAGCCTGCAGATCCTGACAGCAAGAACACGTGCTGAAAACAAGTGCTCAGCTGGAGCTGTCGTTGAAAGCGAACACCGAAGCTGCACCTGCGAAAGCCGCCCTGGGTGCGGTGCTGGAGGGATCTGTGCCGAGCTGGATAAACATGTAACTTAGCAACAAACTGGGCGGGTTTGCAGGGAAATGTCAGAGCACAGGGTTTGCATCCACTCGTACCTGTGTGAGCAGATCAGCCCACCTGCCCCGCACAGGAGCTGTCCAGCAGTACTCGGGCACTTGGGGCTCAGCTGGGCTGGCTGCTGTTTTCCTGGACTTGTTCAGTCACTCCCACTTTTCCACAGGTCTGCTAAAAAGTGATTGTGTCCATTTACTGCCAAAGGGAGCTGTCATGGATGAAACCCTCTACGTCTTTATCCACCTCTTTCTCAAAGTGATGAGCCAACAGCATCGCACCATGTATCTGGAATTCTTGGAACAGATGTGCTGAGGCTTGGAAAAACTTATTTTAGATAAGCCAAATAATCTTTTCAGTTATCTTTTGCTGAAAATATTGTATTTTTATAGGCATTCAAGAATGTTATGGCATAAAATACCAGCCTAATTAGCATTATCTTCTCCATTATGTTTGCTGAAATATTTTTTGGAGTTGTCAAATACGTGGCTATTTTGTTATTTGGGAAGAAGGCTTTAGCAGCTGGATAGTTTATTTCTTGATTGTGTAACTTGATCTACATATTTGATTGCAAGATGTTATCCAAAAGGGTAGCAGCAGCTCCTACTTACTTGTTAGGATTATTCCATCACGGCAGGAACAGATTCCTCAGGTGGGTCCTGCAGATCCCAAGGCCAGCACAGTGGGTGCTGGGGGCTGGGGCAGCAATTCCCCCCTCCTGGCACCCTGCCCAGTGCCCCTGTCTGGGTGATGCTGTGGCAGTGTCTGACATGGGTACAGGACCTGGTTGGAGCCAGTGAGGGGCTGAGGCTGTGTCTTTGCTTCACGATGTGTGCACACATCCGAGACGCCCTGAGCTCCTGCCCAGCTCCTCGAGCACTGAGCTCCTCGAGCACTGAGCTCCTCGAGC
>JAWWES010000048.1:311942-337949 GCA_035583135.1 Lophotriccus pileatus
AGCTCCTCGAGCACTGAGCTCCTCGAGCACTGAGCTCCTCGAGCTGGAAAACAGGTTTTTCCCACAGATTTGGTCATGAGGTGCAAGGCTGATGATAGAAAATCCCTCTAGCTGCTGTTGCAAAACACCATTCACCTAAAATGAAAGGGAAGTTTTATTGCATCAGGGAGCCAGCAGAGGGGATGCATTTACAATTCTTCCTGATTCCTCCGGGAAATGCTGTTTGGTTCTGCCAGGCTGGAGCTGTGACTGCTCTGGGGCTCCTCAGAACCGTGAGAGAGGTGCTGCATGCGTGGTTCACAGTCGAGATGGGGGTGAAGCATTGTGCTTCAAGCATCGGTGTAGCCATTTACTTAAATTATTGCTAAACCTGATGTCACCTCGTCTCCTCCATCGCCTGTTATTGAGTGCTCCAGCTGAGTAATCTCATTAGAATTTGTGTTGTTCTCACCTCTGGCAGCAGCCATATACACAGCCTGGGAAAAGGTTATTCACACAATATTGCATGACCTTGATGAAAGGCTAATTTGATAAGAATTCAATTTAAAATTCCATTTGTACTGACAAACCAGGATTTTATTGATGTCACAAATTTTCAGCAGTGGAAGCGACACTAGGAGCGAGACTGCCTTGTTTGCAGGCCTGGAGGTAAAGAAAGGGGAGGATTTATATCAATGGATCGACATACCTTGCAGCAGTCTAAATGCTTCAGTAAACTGTTCTTAAGTTTTCTTTATTGTCTTATTTTTCTTTCCAGTTTACTTAAAGAGATCTTTGCGGTGGCAGGGACAAAGCAGTGGCTGATAAGGAAGGCTATTTCCCAGTGCATTTTGAAGCCCATTTCCTACTTGCCCTTTCATCCTTGGGTCTCTACCAGGTTGAGGCAACAGACAGAATAAATAGCCCAATCTGCTCTCTGAGTGAGGGGTTCATGCTGTGAGTGAAGGTTCCCATCTCCCTGGAGGAGCCCACAAAGTGGCTGAGGGCGCAACAGGCTGAGCTGGGTGGGGGATCTGGACCCTGCTGGCTGTGCCTGCACCACAGAGATGGGCACCTGTGTCTGTCGTGCTCTGGGAGCAATGGGGAGTGCCTTGTCCAGCCAGTGACAGTGCCCATCAGCCTCTGCTGGCCACCAGCCTGGTTTGATGCTGAGAACCACCTTTAATGCTTACCATGTGTGATCAGGAGCTGCTGAACCCACAGACTGCCTGTGTCTGTCACACTGCCTGCCATTCCTCGTTAACATCCCCTAATGAGAGCCCCGTGTGAGGCATGGCAAAGTGAAGGTGATGCTGTTGTAGCCCATTGCCAAGGGCAAGGGGATGCTGTGCCCAGGAAGGTGATGGGGCACGGAGAATAGGGTGGCAGGGGCTGTGGGAGTCAGCGTAGGCAGAGGAAAGTAGCAAGTGCTGAGTCTCAGCAGCCCGTCAGTGTGAGCTCCAAACCCAGCGAGGCTCAGCAGAGCAATCTGTTGTTTGTGTGGAATTTGTCAGTGCACTGCAGGGTGAGAGAGTCTGCCTGCAAAAGGCACTGGGAAATGGCAGCACCTGGAGAGGAGGGGGGATGGCACCTGGAGAGGAGGGGGATGGCACCTGGAGAGGAGGGGGATGGCACCTGGAGAGGAGGGGGATGGTGCCTGTGCTGCCCACAGGAGACACCAGGGGCTGAGCCAGGCTCTGTGCAGCAGTTGCAGGTGCCAGGGAGTGGCACAGAGCAGGATACAGGGTCCCACCCAAGCCTGACAGGTCCTGGCCTCTGTTACCTAAGCTGCTCATTGGCACGTGCTGCAGTTACAGCAAAGCCACAGCACTGCAGCAGCTCCAGCTAGAATTACTCTGAGAAAATCAAATGGGCTCTGAAACGAACGATATCATCAGAAAAAAATCCATGCAAAATAAAAAGCCAGCCTTATCTGGCTTAATTTCCGTTTGCTTTGATAGATTTTGCAATAAATTACTTATTTAATGGATAGCATGAAACATCACACAGTGATATTTCAAACATTCAAATGCCCTGATCATTTAATACTATTTTCCCTTTTTTATTATGCCATAGGCAGAATTTTAATTATAATATTTATGCAAATTATGTTTGTATAATCGTATTTGAAAGACTGTGTGGATCAAATTTTCCAGACAATTTATCTAAATACAAGCCTTAAACTTTCCCTTTATCACTGTCACAAATACTCTTTCTCCTAATTTGTCATTTCAGGCACTTCCTATTACAGTATCACAGAAGGCTCAGTGTCATTCCTGGCCTCCAAAAAAAATAACCCATGTTAGTGGGTGATGGTGTAAGTAAGGAAATGACTGTGTAAATGAGAAAAGAGATTTGTGAAAGACAAAACATGTATTGATTAATGTAATGATGACACATGCAGAATAATTTTGGACTCAAAGTAAAAATCAAAAGACTGGGGATAAAAACAGGTGTCTTTCTTCCAATAAGGGCATAAATCAGCAATTAGGAGCTTTCTTTGACTGCCTTCTGAAACTCCTGGCATTAATCACTGCTACTCTGTGCATAACGCTCCAAAGAAAGGAAGCAACCGATACTGTGACATAATTAAAGGAAATTATATATCCAATACCTTTTAATGTGATTAACAACGATGGGATAAAGCTGTTTAAGAGCAGCAGTAAAGTGGAATATTAGCTGCCATGTAGGCTGAGCTAAATATCCAAGGTTATATCTACCCAGCTGTGAATTCGGAAGGTTTGCCTGACGGGTAAGATAAAACTCTTCGCTCAGATAATGAAGCAAAAAGTACCTGGGAAAGATCATAATTGTGCCATGAAACAGGGCCATGGTGGTATTCACTTACCAGCCTTCCCTGGGATGAGCACTGAGTGTGCACGAAATGTCAGTACATCACAAACATGCCAATATAAAAACTAGTGGTATTATTCTGCGATAAAAAATAGATCCACTCCTAAATGTATTATGCAAAAGAGAGAGATGAAGAGGACTGAGCTGCTCACTCTGTCACAGGATCCTGTGAGTCCCTGCTCCAGTGGCTGCAGCAGCTCTGCTCCCTGCGGGGAGCTGCAGTGCTGTCCTCTGCTCGCAGGGTCCGACCCTGTGCTCAGTCCCGTCACCCCTGCTGGGCACCAGGGAAAGAAAGCGTGTCACCAGATGAAAGTGGACTTCTGGAGGTAACATTTGTATTTTCTTTTTGAAAATACAAATTTTTGTATTGTCTGCTTGAAAGGGCACATCATGGAGAGGGAAAAGAGCATTGATGTGCTGAGAATTTCTGTTAATGTGGAGCACATGACAGCACAAACATAGACGGGGTTTCGTGGTGCAGTGAGTGTATTAAATGAAACAGTACTGTCCTGGCACCAGCAGAGTTTTCTGGAGCAATAATTTGTTGTATGAACGTAGGGACCTGTTAAATTAACTAAGACCCAGTAGATGAAGTATAAATTAAGAACTCTTGCGTGCCCTCCTGTTCTGTCTCCAGAAGGCACCAGTGATCTCACACAGTAAAGTGCTTCATTAGAGCTTGTGCTCTGGTGAGGCACGTGGACAACAGCGCTGGTAAATCCAGGTTGGAAGATAATTGTTTTCCTGCTTCCAGTGCTGAGCAGTGTTATAAAAATCCCGGGTAATGAGCTGTTCCTCGAGTGGCTGGTGTGGAGTGTGGCACAGTTCGGTCTTTGGTGCCTCGCAGAGTTCAGCGAGGAGGTTTCTGTCACCTTGCAGCAGCGCTGGGTAAAGCCATCATCAGCCCCAGCCCTGGCAGGTGGGAGAGCACCCTGGCAGTGCGTTAGGAACACGGGCATGGGGCTGGGAAGGAAAGGGCAGCAGAGAGCTGCCTGGTGCAGAATGCCTGTTCTTGCTGGATCCCAATGACAGCAGCCTAAATACCAGTGTCTTTAGTTATTTCCCCGTTTAATTTAGCAGAACCAGACAGCTGATGCTTTCTATTTTAATTCAAGTAGAAAGCCTTCCCCCATGCCTGAATTAATGCCAGCCCAGTGGCTGGCCTTGCAGACACCAGAGTGCTGGTTTGTTTATCCAAACACAAAGCCTCCATGGACCGGGTGTGGATCTAGTGACTGCAAATCTTCATTCTGAAAGGAAACCTTCTGTAAAGTTTCCTCCTGTCCCCAGAAGTCTGTGCATTGAGGCCCTGAGGGGATGAGCTGTGGAATGCTGCAGCCCCGTGTTGGCAGTCCTGCCCCAGTACGAGCTCTGATGGGCACTGAGCCAAACCCTGAGCCTGTGAGGGGGTGTACAAACCATCTCCCTCCTGCTGAAGAGAGGCATGAAGGAGGCTAATGCTGATGCTGCTGGAAAGATCCAGTGTGACACTGTGTGCTCTCCACAGCTGCTCAGCTGCCCCTGAGGTGACACTACGGGAACATCCAGAATTGCCCCTGGCCTTGTTACCTGCTGTGCCTGGGGACAGCCCTGCACCAGCTGCTGGAGCTCAGGTTCCCCAAAGGACCCCAGTGACAGGGCCAGCCTCCACGGCATGCTCAGCAGTGACTGGCACAGTTTTCCTTTTCACTTCTGAGTCTAAAATACCCTGACCACGTGTCCTTCCAGGAGCCACAGTAAAAGACAGGTGAGCAGGAGCAGGGCTGTCTTAAATCTGGAGCCTTCAAGCACCCCCAGTTTTTCCCATGTCCTTAAAGTACTGTGTCAGCTTAATGAATGTTTTGGTATGTCCTACTTAATTACTTTTGCAAGCCCCCCACTAAAACGTGGCCTAAACAGATGGAAATCAGTTTCTGAGTGGTGGAACTTGCCCAGTCTTCTTCTTTAAAGTGGTTAAATGACTGGGTAATAGATCCATAAATGAACATCTTATTAGCCTTATCCTGAATGGAAGAATACACAAATCAGCCATTTGTTCAGTGGATATCAGTTAAGCTTGCCATCCATCTTAGTCAAAGGGGGTGCCGGGTTTAATTTGTCAGTGCCTGGGCGAGAACTCCCAGAGAGGGAAGGGGGAGCAGCAGTTCTCCCACTGGTGCTCTCCTGCTGTGCATGAGCAAAGCTGTTGTTTAGTTCCAGCACACCCGAATGCAGCAGTTCCTGCAGCTGTGGGCTGTTCTGCTCCCGTGGGAGGAGCAGAGGGGTGAGCAGGAGCATCCAGTTCTCAGAGGGTTGGGCTTGTGCTGCGAGGGCAGCCAGGGGAGAGAAGCCAGCCCTGTTCGAGCAGGGGGAGCACCATGATGAGTGCTTTCTGCTGCATCAGGTGGCAGAGGTGTGGGGTGGGAGCTGCTGCAGGTGCTGTGGGACCCAGCAGTGCCCCCCCAGGAGCTTGGATCTGCGGTGTCCTTGACAAAGCCTGAAGCTGAACAAGAAAGTGGTGCTCTCTTTAAAACTGACTGATTGAGACATCATTTGGATGCAGAAGTTGTCATCAGTATTCGTGTCCTTGGTCTCAAATGGCTTTTATTGAGCCAGATTTGAAATGATCAGGAATGGGAGAGTGGCAGGTTTTGAACCAAGATTTAGGAGGTTGTGCTGGGCTGTGCAGGGGTCTCTGCCAAATAGAGCCAGAGTCTGGTCATGGAGGGGGTTCCTGGGTTTCTGGGGTTTTATTAAGCTTTGTGCTGCGAAGAAGTGGTTGTACAAGAGGCACAGGACAAACACCTTTGGTCAGTGTTGGTAGCTCCAAGTAAATCAGCATGCAGTTGTTCTCCAGAATTGGTATTTCATCATGCACAGTTTAAATTCTGCTGGTTAAGGTAACCCAAACCATGCCACTTGCTGTTCCATGACTGTGGAGCCAGTGTGGCTCTGCTGTGTCCAGGGGCACTGCCTGTGGTCGGTGCTTCCAGGTGATGGTTCCTGTTCCACTGAGGCAGGAGCAGGACAGAGAGCCCACAGTGCTCACAGGGTAGGACAGACCAGCCCCTCTGCCTGGGCTCATTCACGTGGCATGTGCTGCACACGGTGGCTCCTGTCTGGGGTGGGCAGGCAGCAGTTCTGGGCCAGGTGACAGGACCTGTCACCAGTGCCTTTCTCTGCACCACCGACCTTCCTGCACCCTCCAACGCGTCTGCTCCTTACCACAAACACATTTTAAGCACTGGAGGCTTGTGAGACAAAGATGTGCTCGTTCCCCAAACTCCCAGTATTCCACTGGGACACTGCTGGAAACAGAGCTCAGGTGTGGCTTTAAAAATACCTCTGGGAACAGGCGCTGCCGTTGGGTTTGTTGCCCTTTTAAATCCCAAGTGAGAGGAGCCTGGCAGCTGCGTTTTGGGAAGAGAGTCCCAACTGGTGTGCACAGGCTGCAGCTCCCAAACAACCTGAATGGCTTAAGCAGCTGGAACCAGGATGAAATCCTGTCTTGGGTTGCATGTGCTGGGATCAGAGCTGGAGCTGTGCTGTGACTGCCGGGCTCCCGGCACGGCCCTGCCCGCGCCGCTGGGCTTCCCTTGGCTCTCAAGTGGCTTTATCCAGATATAACTCAACTCATAATATAGCTCCTTAATGTTGCTAACTGTGTGATTTAGGCTTTTGATCAGCAGAACAGAGTGATCCCAAACACTTTTAATGAACTATATATTTATCTGGGGAGTCATAGCACTTTCATCCTCCGCACAGCTAATAACCATAGCTCAAAAGAGCCCGCTGGCTCCGCAGCTCATTTTCAATTCCTGCCTTTTTAAAGGAGATAATTATGGAAAGAAAAATGCAGGAGTTCAGGAAAATGGCTGTGCTGTGTCCATTAGTGGGAGAGGCGTGCAGGAGGTGGCGAGAGCTGGCCAGATCCTCTGCAAACCCCGCGCAGGTCTCTTCAGCCTCGGAAGAGGATGGTGTGGGTGGCTGTGGGGGCTGCAGGTAATCCCTGTGACAGTCTGTGACGCTCTGTGCTCATCCTCTGTGTGGGCCACAGTGGCCATCAGCGGGGAAAGTAACAGAAAACCAGGGGTGTTTCTCTTCCAGGTCTGAATATTCCACAGGAGCCATCCAAGCTGCCCTCCTGCTGCTTTAACACCACACAGCTGCTGGAGTCTCCAATTTCTTTTTGTTTTGACTTTTCCTTTCTCTCTGAAACATTTTTTAGTGCAAGTTAGAGGTTGTTCAAGTCAGGCCAAGAGTTTTAAACCATACTACCAGAGCCACAAGGAGGCATGGAATTATTCTCATCATTATTTTCATTTTAATACATTGTTGTGCCCAAATCCTCTGCTGAATCAAGGTAGTTCTTGGCTTGCATTTGCAACAGACATGAGTTCGTGGCAGTGCCACACGCAGAGGTGGCTGAAGCTCCTCCCTGTCCTGAGTAGCCAGCTCCCAGCAGTGGTGGCAGGGGTGGCTGCTGTCCCGAGGGCTGGGAGAGCACAGCCTCTGCAGCCCCTCGGCTTTTCGGAACAGAGCAGCAAGTCCAGGGCTGGGGGAGGCAACTCTTGTGACTTGCCTTAAGCCCATGTCACAGAATGCTTCAGTTCTTGATATATTAAGCTTATTTGAACAGTGTGCTTTATTCATGAATCACTTGTGGCAGAAAATGTACAACAATGTGGATCACATGCTATGGAGGGTGATAAACCGGAGGTCTTAATTATCTGAGAGAATGTCATCCCTCTGGCTGCTCTGGTAGTTGGGACCCTTTTAAATATTGTTCT
This sequence comes from Lophotriccus pileatus, assembly GCA_035583135.1. Lineage (NCBI taxonomy): Eukaryota > Metazoa > Chordata > Aves > Passeriformes > Tyrannidae > Lophotriccus > Lophotriccus pileatus. The sequence goes on from JAWWES010000048.1 coordinate 319,544, forward strand.
TTGCCAGTAAGAGCTGCAGAGAAATTATCATCAATCTAAAGCATGCAGGGCCTGAGCTCAGGCTGGGGTTAGTGGCTATTTTGCATTATATTGACGTGGTGAAACGCTGGTTGGTTTTTCTGAAATAAAAGCGGCAACAGCCAATAATTAATGTTCCCATAGTTAATTAAATTGGTCCAGCTGGGAAAGTGAAGCCATACACTCTGGCCTCAGAGATTGCTGCTGCAGGTCACGTCCACTTGCTTCCCTGTGTGACTGCAGGGGCCGTGTGTGTGTGCCCTGTTCAGCAGCTCCAGTGGCACCAGTGACCTGCCCCAGACCAGCCTGGGGACCTGCCTCATTCCCCTCCTGGAGCAGAGCGGGGTGGCTGAGCACCACCCCGACCTCTCCTGCTGCTGTGCCAAGTCATCACTCACTTGTGGGTTTATTAGCTGTTTATGGACACGCTGCAGTGTTTTAGGGGACAGGGCTGACCTTGGCTGTGAGCAATTACCCAGCTCAGCGCTGTGTGTGACCGTGCAGGGGGATGTGTGTGCGTGGGGATGTCCCTCCCCTCAGGGGCAGCAGGGCTTGACCAGAAGAGGTGGATGAAATAATGGCAGTAAGTTTAATGGGCCGTTGTCAGTAGTACACAAACAACTCAGCAGTTCCCTTAAAACCCCTGTTTAAGCACAGTGGGACAATTTCTGCTCTAGCAATGGTCTGGTGCCACTGGATTATGGTTTGGCCCATTTCTGTTTAGGTTTTAGCTTTAAATCTCTTGTGTTTATTTTCTTCTTGCTTCTTATCAGGGCTGTGTTCTTGTGCTGTGAGAATGGGACTTCACAGAGCCACTACAAGGCTTTTGGTTCATCAGTTTTTAATTAAATTTCAATTGAAGATTCTTTTTCCTCTAGGCTAATTTTCAAGTGACAAACAAAATCCCCTTAAGTGCCTTTTCTTTTCTGTCATAAACTAGTAAAGCTGATGTCAAATTCCTTTAGAAACCAAACTCCTCCAGCCCCATAGGAGTGCAGATTATTGTTCCATCAGAAATAGAACAGAGCTGTTCTTAATAAACAGGTGAAATAAGAATGTTTATGCTCTGTGCAGAGCCCAGATGTTAGGGGTGGAGTGGAGGTGTGCAGCAGAACACAGGTCACTCATCCTGGGAGATTTCCTGGGAGGAATTACCATGTCATCCAGCTGAGAAGCTGAATTGTGCTGCATGTAAGGAGGGTGCCTGGGGCTGGGGCACTGCTCCAGAGCCCCTCTGTCACCACCCTGGTGGCAGCTGCTCCAGAGCCCCTCTGTCACCACCCTGGTGGCAGCTGCTCCAGAGCCCTCCAGTGCTTGCACCAGGAACAGTCCCAGGGCTGGCCCCACGTCAGGGGACCCCTCTGACAGGCATCACTCCCAAGACCATTGTTCTCTGAGCAGTTCCCTGTGATTAACTTCAATTAGAGAGAACAAGCTTGATTAGACTGTGGGATGGACTTCTGGAGAAGCCACTCGCTGTTCTTAATGGGGCAAGGGAAAAGTGTGGGCTTAGTGAAGAAATAAGCTCTGCAGAATTAACTTACTGCTCTTCTCAAGGGAATTTTCAGGCCCTTTAAAGCCCAGGGTAAAGCCCAGGGTGTAGATGTTCCTCTGCAGCCCTTGACCTTTCCAAATGGGCTCTGGAGCTTTGCCCTCCTTTGGGAGAAGCACCCCTTTAAAAGAACAAACACACCAATCAGACTCTTCATGGACTCACCTTGCATTGGGCACTTAAGAGAGTCAAAGACAACAGCCAGAGCCAGGTTTCAGCCTTAAAGTAAATTTGTTTTTTTAACTATACCCTCATTAGTTAAGGAAATTGCAGCCCATCTGGGAGCAATCAAATCCACTCCGTTCCTGTGCCGAGGCTGGTGCTGTGCAGCTCCTGCCCAGAGCACGGGGTGCACAACCCCCTCACCCTGGCATGTCTCCCTTGAAGTCAGTGTGCAGTGTCTGAGGCTTCTTGGAGGCAGTTGCTCATCTGTATAAGCCCTTCCCTGGGGTGGCCTTCCCCTGCACTGTCACTGTGTCTCTGCTGCCAAAGGCCAGAGATGCTCAGAGCCCTTTAGAGACTGCCCAGGGAAGGTGGGGTTCAGGGACATCTGCCAGCAGTGTATGAAACAGCCCTCAGTGCTTTCCCTCAAACCCTGAGGAGTGAATTGTTTTCTGATTAATGTCATAAATTAATCTAGGATATGGTATGCAAAATGAAAGGAGAGAAGGGGAGGTTTTATTTGGTTTTCAGAGGGATTTGCTAATAATAATGCTCCTATAGCCAGTCTATGAAAAGCATGATAATGAATTTTAGCTTGTTCACGCCAGCTGCTTTTACAAATATGCCGCTCCTGTAGGCTTAATTTTAAGTCTTTTTTTTCCCTTCCCTGTGGTGGCTGTGCAGGATCCACCACTCTCTTGCTCAAAAGCAGAGGTAATTTCAGCTTTTTCTCCCTTAAAGGCTTAATTTTTTTGTTCTTAAATTCTCTTGTTCTAAGAATAAACAGCAGCTGCAGTGCAGGCGTGGGCAGGAGAAGGCAGGAGTGTGCAGAGGAGAAGGAAGATGGGCTCCCTTGGGTGCTCTGCCTGCAGTTCAACCCTCCCGTCAGGACACTGCGTGTGGAAAGGCCACCCATGAGTTTCTGACCCCACGTGCCTCTGCTGCACCCAGGGAAACTGAGGCTGCACACACAGACAGGGAGTGCAGTTTTGGGCCCAGTAACATGGAGTTACCTCTGCCTTTCTGTCAGGGCTGTTGGAGGGATGCAGGTCCCTTACCCAAACATCTCAGGTCCCATTTAGACACCTTCCTGTGAGTCTGAGTTCCCAAACAACTGCAAAATCTGGGCCTGTAACTGTGGTGGGCAGCTCTGCTAGGGAGGCAGAGGATGTGAGCAGCAGAGTTCTCTGCCAGGTGCTTGGCTACGTGTCCATCTCTCCACCCACAGCCCAGCGACCTGGGAAGCTGCAGCTCCCAGAGCCTCACAGCTGATGTGCAGCTCAGATCTAAACACAGTGCTGCTATAATGGGGTATTTTTGCATCATCATGGTGGAATTAATCTGTGCTTCTCAGTCTTCAAAGTGAGTTCATGCCATGGTCACCTCCCTCCTCAGGGGCTTTAATTCTTCTGCATCAAACACAATTTTCCTGCAATAAACCAGGTGACATGTAAGTGCTCTCTTCATGGAATTATGATCACCTTGTGGAAAGGAGCAGAGAAGGGGCCATTTACTCTCATTAATCCCCCCAAAAAAGTGTCAGCAAGAGGTATCATGTCACTGGAATGCCATTCTAGTTAGCCCCTCAAATAACTTCTTTCCCTATAATTTATTAGGTGACCCAGAAAGTTAATCTGCAGCCTGAACATGGAGATCATTTGTCACTGGATGTCACACAACCCACCAATCCATCAAGCAGACAATGGTGCTGTACATCATGTTCTGGTACCATCCCTCCTTAAGGTCCATCTCAATGTCAAGAAAGGATTCACAAAATATTTTGAGATGTATTTCATGTGCTGACTCATGCTTGATGTCCCCTATTAGATTAATCAGCACAAGTAGGAGTTGCAGCTGAGGGCTCTTAGATTTTTGCTGTGTAACTCCCTTTCCTGCTTTCTAAACCCCCCCTGCTCTAGTGCTAATTCTTTTCCCTACAGAATTATGACTAAACACATTGACCCCTCCTTTCTGGGCCTTAAGCACAAAACAGCTTTTCATTCTAAAATTGACTAGTTTGGTCACCTTTTGTCCTTATCAAGGAGTTTCTAGCAGCCATGAATGTTACTTCCCCGAAATGTTGGCCTCCAAGCATCCCTGTGTGGATGCTGTGAGAGATAAGGAGTTTGCTTTGGACTGAAAATCATGTTTGGTACCCCCTGTACCTCCTACCCATTGGTGTGCAATGTTACAGCGTGGATGCATCTGGCACAGTCATGTTAAAATTGCAGATAATTACCTCCATCTCATTGTGTTTCAGCTCTTGATAACAATGAGCAACAGCTCTGTGTCATTTCCTTTCTCCTCTGTACACACCAATCTGCTGGAGTATCTTTCTAGAAATACACGTTGACGATGATAAGGATAATTGATGATTCCCTTCAGGACTGGGGTCATTATTAATAGCTGTGCTCACTTTGGCTGTCAGCTAATCTCTGCTGTGAAGGGCTTATCTTTGTGCCTGTGCACAGAGCACGTGCTGCCTGCTGTGCTCTCTGCTGAGTGTTGGAGTGCCAGGGGGAGCACGTGCCGAGCAACAGCAACACGAAACTTTAAGCTCCCATGTTGTATTAAAATTTGTAACTTTTGCTTCAGCCAAACAAACCCAAACTCTCAAACTCATCCCACCAGCACTGGCAGTTCCCGTGCCGGAGTCCAGTGACTTTGTGGTGCTTGGGTAACCCACGTTCCCACGGCGTCCCAGTAGCTCCCAGTCCTTGGTTTGGTTTGCTTCCCAGACTTTGGGAGGCAGGACTGTTGTTCCCTGCCCTGCTGCTGGTGGGACGTGCCCTCGCTGGGCAGGACTGTTTTTCCCTGCCCTGCTGCTGGTGGGACGTGCCCTCGCTGGGCAGGGTGAAGTTCAAAGCTGCGCTCTCGGCTCAGCGTCCCCCCCAACCTGGAGATGTGGGAGCAGGAGCTGCTTTGGGGGTGTGGGTGGACCCTGGGTTTGGCTGTGGGGCAGAGCTGGCACCCAGGGGTGGAGGATGCTGATGGGGCAGAGAGCACCTCACCAGGAAAACAGGGGCTGAGAGTGAAACAGGCAGCTGCCCTTGGGGTGTGTGTGTGGATACTTGACACAGAGCACCCTTCCCCAGGGACATTCATTCTTTGGCTTCTGCTAAAACTGAACTGGTTGAGATTTTAATTTTAATTTGAACTATTAAAGAAAAAAATCTGTTTACAGGGGAAGAAGTAGAACAATAAGCATTTTCCCATGCAAAATATTGATCTTTTGTCACAGGTCTACATCTGTCAGTCATTAAAAGGAGTTCCCAAACCCTTTGCTGAGGCTGGCTTTGTCCCCAGGCGAGGCTTTGTTCTTGAACCAACTGTTGCAGCTGGGGCAGAACTGGTGTCCCTTGGGTGGGCTCCCCTCTTCAATGCCTGCCCTGTTCACCCATAGACCAGGTGCACCCACAGAGGGACCTCAAGCCTTTTTCACAGCTGAGGGGCAGCACTTCCAGGTTTTGAACTGCCTGCTGTGATAAATCTTCATCCCTCCCTCCCTTTGCACCTGAAAGAGGTTGTTCTTTTTATTTGTGAGGTAGAAAAGTGATTTTTAAGAGGTGAAAGAGTATTTCTGACTTTGATAGCGTGATTAGCTGGGCTCAGAATATTGTTATAGCTTATTTTGCTCCTCTGTGATAACTCAGAAAAACAATAAATGTCTTCTTACAACAGACTGGCATTCAGTATTGAAATTGGTCTCCTAATCTTTATGTGATTGCTTTCTTTGTGATAGAAATATTGCCTCTTGTAGGGTATTTATTGTCTAGTTCCTTCCAAAGTATTGACTTTATGTAACAGTTTGATATACATCAAATCCTTTAGAGATTTAATAAACTCTTCTGGTCAGTCTCCTGTTGTAAACACATTGAGATTTATGGCCATCTTAGTGGAAAGCTCTTTTTTGCTGAAATTCTCTACTTTCAGATATCAAAAGATACGAATGTGAGCATAGATCACCTTGGGAATTTTAACTCCCAGCTGTTCCATGTTAGTCAGGAGCTGTTAAAGGTTGAATATGGGGGGTGCTGGTGCAGCTGCAGGGCCAGGACAGGGGCACCAGGACACCCCTTTGCTGCCTGAGGAGCCGTTTCTTGTGGTTTCCCACCCTGACATTCTCTGGAGACGTTATTTTTTGTTCTGGCACCAGACCAAAGGTATTTCAGTATGATACTTAAATAAGTGTCCTGTACTTTGGGATTGGAGAGGGGAGGGACACCTTTGTTTTTAAGAAGAAACTTTTTCCCATACAGGAATCAACTTTCCAGGGACAGCCTGCAGGAAATCCAGCTGAGCTCTTCAGATTCACTCATTAAATGCAAATACTCTCTTCTTCATCTTACATTAACCTCCCTTTAATGGCATGAAAATGTCTTTTCATTTCACAGCTCAGCATTTAAAGACTATGTGGTGAGAGGTTTCCGAAGGGGTATAAATCAACACCAGCTGGGGAACAGAGCAAGTTCCTGCTTTGCTTGCACTGGGGAGGGGCTGTCGTTTCTAATCAGTCCCTCGGGCTGGCAATGCCTCCAAACTCTGCCTCCTGCCAGCTGCTGGAGACTGGAATCTGGGATCTTGCTCTAGCAAGTAAGTTCTGGACAGAGGCTTTCCTCTTATTTTGGTGAGATGAATTTAGATTTCCCTTCTGATGATATAATTTGATGGAAAATGCAGTTTGTGGACACCTCTCAATGGACTTTGCGTTTCCTGTTGTTGTTGTTGTGTTTCTGCCTTTTGGCTTCTTGCCCAGGCAAGGATGAGAGTCAGCAGTGAAAATAAAATGCTATTTCCCACCTGCCTGTTGCAGAAGGTACCTGTGTGGCTTTTCTAACTCCTTCATGGCTTGGGGACAGGTGATTAGCTGGGGTGGTGATGAAATCTCAAATAAATGGTGTGCTCCCACTGCTCCTCTGCTGACGGGCCACTTAATGGCAAACACTGGGAATGATGAAGTGATGTATTTAGGAAAGCTGGCAGGAGAATTTGGGTCATGTTTTGCGGCAGGGTGACAGCCACAGCTCTGTGGCAGCTCAGCATTTCCCACTCCACAAACCAGGCCTGGAACTGAGAGGTGGTGTGTGAGTGCTGCAGCCGTGCTGGACCTCGGCTCCAGCGTGGAGGGGCTGTCCTTGTCCCTCCTCTGTGCTCAAAATCACACCAGGCTGGAGTTCTTGCTCAGAGCACGTTTCTGGAGCAGCTCCCAGGGTGCTGCAGCCCCCCAGTCTGCTCCTCTGTGCCCCAGGGTGCTGCAGCCCCCCAGTCTGCTCCTCTGTGCCCCAGGGTGCTGTCCAGCCCCCCAGTCTGCTCCTCTGTGCCCCAGGGTGCTGTCCAGCCCCCCAGTCTGCTCCTTTGTGCCCCAGGGTGCTGCCAGCAGAGCAGCAATGTGGAGCTGAAATCTTGCAGCATTGTTTCATCTCCATTATTTTTCTCTCCTGAGCTATTGAGATATAATCCCCTCCAAAGACAGGGACAGATTATGGTGATGGAGATGGCCTAGCTGGGACACAGCTAGTAATTTTTCCTTGCTGATATTTTATTAATATATGTTATTAACCTTGATTCTCCTTCCCCATGGTGCCTTTTTGTCTGAACTAATTAATTCTTCTCGCAAGAGGCACAGGGAAGGGATGGGTATGTAAACGAGACAGGTGTCCAGGTGGCACTACCTGGCATCTGCAGTGAGGGCTGATCCCACCTGAGGAGGAGACTGGCACACAGTAGACAAAACCCAGATACATCTACCTGGAGATTGGCTGAATTTGTGCTGTCCCTTTTAACTGGCACAGGCACTGATAGACATGGTATGTTAAGCAATAACAGAGCTGGTTTTCTGCTTTTTTTAATGAACATGAGATATCCAGGAAAAATGAACAGTTAATTTGGTTGCTCACTCGCAGCCAGCACCATGCCAGGGTGTACAGCACTGAGCAGTGCCTGCAGCTCCCACTGTTCCTGAGCCACCCTCCCCAAGCTGCTGGGGGTGATGCTCATCCCAGTTCACCCCCAGTGGGCACAACAGAATGTAAACAGGGCTGCAGTGGAGGGTCTGCCCTCCCTGTGGTCATGGGGCTCTCCACATGCCAGTGCTGCCAGACTCTCCAGCCCCAGGACTCAGGGCAGCTCTGGGCTCCCAACACCTGCTGTTATCACTCCCTTTCCCTTTCCCTCTCCCTCTCCCTCTCCCTTTCTCTCTCTCTTCCCCTTCCCTTTCCCTTTCCTTTTTATTCTTCCATTCTCTTGCACCTCCCTGCTCCAGAGCTGACATTTGTAAGAGCTGTGGGTGCGTGAGAGAAGCAGTGGAAGTCTGAATGGAACTGAGTGCCTCGTGCAGCCTGGCAGGGTGAACGTAATCCTGTTAGCAAGACGAAAATACCATATGCCAGGGAGGGATGGAAGTAGATCAGAAAGGATGATTGTGCCTGTAGAGGGTAAAAGAAAAAAAATGTGCACAAACCCATTCAAAACTAAATGAAAATTGACTGGATTTGTAAACAATATTCCTGTCCTGAAAACGGCTCCTCTGACTCATCTCGGCCAGATATCTTTATTACACTGGCTGACCTCCGTGTCCCCAGAGTGGGTCCCTGGGCTTTATCTCCAAGGTCGCTGGTGCTGGTGGGAAATGATCTTTCCAAAATGATGCATTTGTTCCTGAGCCATGGCAGGGCTGTGGAAGAGGGGGAGTCATGTGTCCTGTTCTCAGGGGCTATTTGTCCATCCCCGATGGGAAATTCAGAATCTCTAAATGCTGAAGAGATGAAAAGCTCCAGGGAGATGTTCCTGAGCCTTTCAGAACTACTTTATATGCAGCAATGAAGTCTTCACTTGGATAAGCCAATGCCATGAGCTCTGCCTGTGGCTCTGTACAGCCGGGTCAGCCAGGGCGGCAGAGCCAGGCTGGGGCTGAGGGGGACAGGGACCATCCCCCTCCTCAGGGCTGGGGGGGACAGGGACCATCCCCCTCCTCAGGGCTGGGGGGGACAGGGACCATCCCCCTCCTCAGGGCTGGGGGTGCCCAAGTGCCATCACAAGCTGGTGTGGCTGGGAAGAGGGGAGAGTGTCGTCCTTGATGCCAGGAGGGATCTGAAATCCAAATGTTGTTCCAGGGAGAGCATCTCTGAGAGCAGCCTGCAGTGTTTTACAGGCATTTGAGTGTTCTTCCCTTTGAACTAAGCTGCAATTTGTCTTTGTAGATGTCTCTAATACATTAATACAAATGGTGTAGTAGTGGAAATGCATTATAATACTGTGCAGTGTTGCTCTTAGTAATTCTCCTCCTTCAGCAAGTGAACACTTCCTCACTCATTTGTATTCATTGTTTTGATGCTTAACTTGAAAAATGTATATTATACAACGGGCTGAAAACCATGACGAATAAAAGGAAAGAACCCAAGGGGATAATAAGCATCTCAGCACTGCTGTGATGTCTCCTGCTGCTAACATCAAAGCAACCAAAGGCATCACTGCTGTGCAGAGGACAGGGTGCCTTCCATGGAGCTCCATCCTGAGGCTGGGGAGCTCCACTGGGGTCGCTGCTCCCGGGCTGGTCCTTCCTGCCCTGCTGTCCCTGCAGTCACAGCTCTGAGCTCTCCTGACGTGCAGCCCAGGAGGGCACTGGCCCAGCAGCTTTGCTTGCCAAATGACAGAGTTTGAGAGTGAGCAGAGAGGGTTCCCTCACCCTCACACAAGGAGGGCTGTGGGAATGTAAACCTGCCGGACATGTAACCTGTCACCTCGGTGGAAGTGGAAATCAAGGTGGTTTTGAGCACAAAATGAAAGTTCTGCCCCTTTCTGTTTCCATCATTTCATACCTTGTTGCAGCAGTTTAACAGGTGTTTTCCTAAGCTGTGATACAGGTGACAGCTGGTTCCAACAGAGCTGTCTGCAGGTCGAGCTGACCTGTCTGGTGTTTAAAGAGAGCTGAGCCTGTTCCCTGGGGACCTTCATAAAGGATTTCTGAGGCATCTGGCCACTTACCAGCATGAAGCTCACAGGAACTTCACATCTTCACCATCCTAACCCCATGGCTGAAGTTAACTCATGGATACTCACAGGACACACATGAGCACACACAGGGACCTCGAGAGCTCTGGTTCTGTACCAAAAGAGACTAAAAATAAACACTGAAGTGGGTCAGGCTGCAGCAGAAATTAGTCTTTGGCAAGTTCCTCTGTGGAATTCAGTTTGTTGGGGTATTTGTGCTCGCTGGTCTTTCATCCTCTGCCCTTCTAGAATAAACATCTTCCTCTCTGGAGAAGTGCCCTGCAAAAGCTGCCAGCTGGCCACTCCAAGGGGACCTGGGTCCCACACACACCCCTCCAACCCTTCTTGTTTCCACCATCCCTTTTGTTTCCTCCAGCTCTTCATGGACCGCTGCCTCTCGCACTCATTCCTGCAGCTGAAGGCGAGGAGAGCTGAGGAAAGGGCAGGGCTGAGGCTCTCCCAGACCCTGTGGTTGGTGGAGGGGCTGCTGGGGCTCTTGCCTGTGCCCACTGCATCCCTGATCCTCCTCTGCCAGGGGTTCAGGTACAGCCATGTGTGCCCTTGAAATACAGGGAAACATTCATGCAGAATCCTGGATTTAGTTTTGGGGTATTATTGTCATGGATTTTTACCCTGTGGGTGTACCTGTAAAAACCATTAATATTCAAATAACTTTGCTAAATAAGCAACTATGCCAGAGTAGTTATTTATTACTATTTATGATGACAGACTTATCTTACTGATTTCTTCAACACATTTCTCCAGAGGAAATTAGATACACTGCTTAGTTAGAGCTGTGCCAGGGAGAAAATGTTTCTATAAATACTTATCAACTCATCTGGAGACATGACAAGTGTTGGTGTGTCCTTCCCAATGTCACGTTGGTCGCTGGGTCTGGTTTAAAATTCAGGTTTTTTATGTTCTCCAGGAGAAAGAAAACCTGATGGTTCTAAAGTGGGGAACAAAGTACACGGACAAAAATCAGTCCTGAACTCTGAAACCTTGAGTCTAAGGCTTTTTTGCCTTTTTTTTTTTTTCTCTTCTGATAGGATCAGCAGGGTTAGGGTGCCAGCAGGTCTGGGTGCTGCTGGGGGATGCCAGTGGTCCCAGCTGTGCCTGGTCCTGCTGCTGAGCCTTTGGGCAGAGCCGGGGCTGTTCCCGCTCTCGGAGCCCGGGCACGTCCCCGCGGCTGAGCCGGCAGAGCAGGAGAGCCCCTCACAGACAGGTGGCTGTGATTTACTTATTCCTTTGAGTGCCTTTCCTGTTGGTTTGCAAAAACTCAAATGCTGCTTTGCTGCTGACTCCAAGCTAATGGAGTTTTTTTGACAGTTACCTTGTTATCCAACCTCAAATGTCAAATCCACCTACCAGCCTATCTCTGCATTAAGAACTCCATTGCCAGCTCTAGCTAGTTTCAGAATAAACTCTAAAATTATGGCTAAACACATACACTGCATCTAGCTGCAGCAGTCAAATGAGTCAATTCTGTCGTGCTTGGAAAAATGTTCACTCAACAGCTCTTGGGACGTGTCAGGATCCTTTTAGTCCCAATTAAAACACCAACATACAATGTCATAGCACCAGTTCTCTTAACTGGTGTGCCAGCACTCCATTCAGTAGACTATAAAAAACTTTAATTTTTGGTATTTGGAGCCTTGAAGGAGAAAGCCCCCCTAACATTGATGCCTGATGACATTTAGTCAATGAATTAAGAAAAAAAAAACAGTGATGGTTCTGTCTGTCTCGCAGCTCTTGCTAGCACTAAATTACAGAATTAATAGGCTTTTAGAAGAGACTGACACACAGTTACTGTGACAAAGACAATTAAATGTGGAAAGCCACTTTTCTCACCACATTTAAATTTAACTGGAGGCTTTGAGACTCAATAAATCTTTTTCTTATTTCATTCTCACATTTTCCACAGGTATTCAAATCTTTAAGGAAAGTTCCTGATATAAGCAAATTAATTTTTTCTTCCCCTCGATCTTTTGCTTTTGTCTTTATCCCCTTCTCCAAAAAAGAGCTGAAGTGCTTTCCCATCACCGGTGCTTTGCTTTGTTTGGGGTTGCTGTTACTGAAGTGTGGCTCAGGTGTTGTGAAAATACAGCAGGGCAGGAGTCCCTGTCCCCTCTGGGGTTTTTCTGGCCACCTCCCCACCTCAGCACAGCCCCACGGCCCACGGGACATCGGCAGGGGCCGAGGGGCTGACAGGGCTCTGCAGCCGGGGCTTTGGGGCCACACTGCTCACACTCTGCTGCGTTACAATCAATCCCATCATGATATTGTAGATGAGGGGGAGATGAACTTGCAGCAGCTTAAAGCAAGATAGGTTAATTAAAAACCTTGATCAAAGTATCATAAACCGCGTAAAAGGTTCCATCTTTTAATTACGTTTGAGTGGTCTCTGAGGCCGTGTGGCCAAAGAGAAGCTCCTGTTCCCAGGGCCCACAAGCTGTGAAATTGTGTCATCACCTCAGAATCAGTTAACACTGGCTGTGTGAATGAGAGAAAGGCAAAGCTCGGGACAGGCCCCTTTTTCAGGAGGAGAAAGAGGAGCTGGTGATGACTCCTTAGTGCTCCTGTGACAGAGCAAGCAGGGTCAGCCTGGGGGGTTGCACAGACCCTCCCCTGACAGCCAGGAACTGTGCCCGGGAGTGCTCCGGCCAGACCGGCCCCCACAGCCTGTCATTGTCTCCAGCTGCAAATCTCACCCCTGGGGAAGGAGGTTTCAGCACCTGCTGGATGGTCCAGTCCTCACCAGCACTTTCTGCTGTTGGACTGAAATCAAAGCAGTCAGCCCAGCAGCTGATCCGAGCTCCCTGTTTGATGCAGAGCAGCTCACCATCGTTCCCAGATCGATCATTCAGCAGAGAGGGGTGACCTGGTCTGGGACACGAGAGCACTGACTGCAGAGAGGGCAGAGGACACAGAAATGTTTGTCCAAGGAAGACTTCAGTGGGAATTTTGGGTTACAGGTGATAATTCTGCAGTCTGTTGCAGGGGAGCTGGGGATGCAAGTTCCAGTCCTGCCCACCACAGGATGGTGTCCTGGGTGAGCAGAGCTGTCAAGGGTGGCAGAGCAGGGATGTTCTGTGTGAATGCAGCAAAGGGGATTCCAAATCCCTCCTTCTGGCCTGTGAAATGGGACCAGAGTAGCATGGGCTTCCTCCTGCCCTTTGGCTTCTGTCCCTTTCTGTGCTGTCAGAGGCTTGTATTTACTGTGCATTATATACTTGGAAAATGACAGACCTGTAATGCAAACTGAAGGTAGTTAAATGGGGGTGTGAATACAAATAAATAGCATTTCCAAGTTTAATACAGAGGTAGTGTGGGCTCTCTTGGGTCGGGTACTGCAATTGTAAAGACTTTCTTTCTCGTGTTGGTTTTGGATTTCATGCAGTTGTTGTTTCTATGCTATTATTTAGTCCCTGGGATATGATTTTTTGGAATACAATGTTTTCCTGTATAATAGGTTTCATCCCAGCTTTGAACCCAACAGAGCTCCTTTCCTGTGCTATGGTTTTGCTACAAGAGGGGGAGAGCCAAGTCCTGTGGGCTGCAGTGAGTGAGAGGGGCTGTTCATGGTGGCCTGACATGGACTGGCTTCAAGGGGCCCCTTGGGCTCTCTCAATTCATTAGTTTGATCAGGAGCTGGGTTAGTTACCAAGCACATGAGCCTCAGAAGCCAAGTTACAGAGCATCTGCAAACTGATCTCTGCTCCTGGGCCAGCACAACCGGGGCTGCTCTGCATCTCCCACGTGTTCCAACACAGCCCTGTGCCCTTTTCCCTTTCTTTCCTATCAAATCCCACTCCATGGGTTGCTCTCCCTCCTCCACCAGTGCTGCAGAGGAAAGCTCTTCTTACTCCCAGGGTGGATCTGTACAGCCCCCTCACCTCTCAGTGTCAGTATGACTGGTATTACAGAGACATCAAAGCACAGCATCCTCTAGGAAAAGGAGAGATAAAGGGAGGAGAAAATGTTCCAGAAGCACCAACAAGCAGAAGTTGTGGTTAGCCCCTTCGTGGAGAATAATCTCCCCACAGGTGTGCTGAGCACTCCAGCAGCACACAGCAGGAGCAGCCAGGCCTTTGTGCACAGCATAATCTCATCCTGCTCTGTTTGGATAAGAAGCATAGCTTCGTGCTTTTCCCCTTCTAGGAAAGAGATTTGTTATGAAAAGCAGGTCTCTGCCTCAGAGCACACACAAAAACAGTTGGCTTCATAACCTTGGGAGAAAAAAGATAAATAAAGAAATCCCATGAGACACATGTGAGAACTGAGGAAGTATTAAAACATATGTTGGAACATATTGATCCCTGAAAGCCTCCTGCAGCAGACATGAATCTTTTTCATTTGCAGCCACACTGCTACTTTAATGAAGATGGGGTGCACTGCTCACCTGGATCCATCATTTATGCAGATTCCTGCCGAGCCCCCAGCACAGATGACAGGGCTGTGTTTGAGCTGAGGGACATCAAACCCTGCAGGGAGCAGAGCTGCAGCCCTGGCTCAAGCTCCCAGGCTCCGAGGGCTGCCACCCTTGTCACATCAGAGGGATATCCCGGGACCTGCAATCTGCCCTGCACATCAGTATCCCTCCTGCTAGTGTTTGTCCACAGCAGTGTCTCAGTGATGCCTGGCTCAGTGTGAGCAGAGTCTTGAAATTCACTCTTTTATTCCTATTTCAAGGACACCAGATTTTCCCTTTTTCTTCCCCCTAAGTGTATGTGCAATAAATACAGCACAGGCCTGTGAGGATGAAAAGATGAATCACAGCTATGAAAATATTGGCTGTATTTTAAGCAGGACTCCCAGCAGGTAGGACCACAGCCATCTACTGCTGACATACTTCAGAGGCATCAAAAGACTTTTTTTCCCCACTGTTGAGTTATCATTAATTATTCTTAAAATAAAGTACTACCATGCAATATTAATTCAGAAGAAACTGTAAATTCCTTGCTATTCTCTAAGGCTTGTTTTCACAATGAATTAGTGGGAGTTAATTTAGCACTACACAACAAACAGGACCATTGCAGGAATACAAAGTAGGTGTTGCTTCCTGAATTATTCCTCCCTCTTGTTCTGCCCCTCTCCCATTTTTATTCAGTATGGTACAAAAGGTCTTAGTCTGGCAGAGAGAAAATTTGCTGAAAAAGCAGAAATCAGGAAAAAATCCTGCATGATTCCCCTGCTCTTGTGTGTATTAACAATTTGGCACAGACACAATGCTCTCACCGTGAAAATAATGGCAAAAAATGGGCTCTAATTTTTTGTGGTATGCTAGTATTTGTGTTCTAATGTATGTTAGTATTTGTGTTATAATGTTTATTTAGCATGTCCTTCGTCCAGGAGTGATCCCAGTTTTCTGGAGCAAGCACTGCTTCAGCCCACGGATGGCACTTTGACTGTTGATCACTTCCTCTAAAAATGCAAGAGATTTTAGTCCTTACTGAGAGATGGAAAACTAAAATAAGCAATTTGGAAAGCATTCTGCATCTTGGAGAGGCTTTATATAATCTATTCAAACTCAGCTTGAAATAGAGAAACGGTTTTACCTCCAGAAGCATCCAAAAATATGTCATGCCAGCATGTGCATTGTGTAGGAAAATCACCAAATCCTCAAAAGCTGGAGGTCAAGGTCCCCAGAGCTGATGAGGGGCTTGTTTAGTGCTGCAGCTCCTGCAGACGCCTGTGGCAGTCGGATTCTCGGTGAGTGTTGGGGTGCTGGTGGTGTGGAACAAAAAGGCTCTTCCACAGTAACGTCCACACAGCCTGATGTGAATCTTGGGGCCCCTCAGCCAGTCCAGGAGCTGGAGGGATGCTCAGCTCTTCCTTGGGATCCCAGGAGCGTGGGGTGGTCCTGCCTGCTGGCTCGGGCTTCTTTTGGGCCAGAGATGGGGGCTCATTTTTACTGCAGTGGGCATCCTCTCTAGAGGGTCACAGGAGACAAGAGCAAAGAGCTTCAGGCTGTGCCAGGGGAGGTTTAGACTTGATATTGGGGAAAATTTCTTGAGGGAAAGGATGTCCAGCCCTGGAACAGGCTGCCCATGGCAGTGGTGGAGTCCCCATTCCTGGATGGATTTAAAAGACGTGCAGATGTGGCACTTGGGACAGGGTTCAGTGATGGCCTTGGCAGTGCTGGGTGAACGGTTGGACTCAATGGTCTGGACAGTCTTTCCAGCCTCATTGATTCTGTGATTCTGTAGAGCTGTTCCTTGCTTTTTCTCTTGGAAGATGCTCCCATCCTTCTGGGAGACCACTGGCAGAGCGAGCTGGGGTCACATTTGCATAATGAACAAAGCAAATCAGTCCTGAAGATGCCCGGGTGGTTTTAAAGATCTGCAGCAGCAGCTGTGGAGACTGGGGGCTGGGAGGCACAGGAGGAGGGAATGGCACACAGAGAAAATTTCATTCAAGCAATTAAGGCATCACCACACTTTTATGATTAACTTCTTGTTCCCAGGCTGAAGCAGAAGCTGTTAGTAGGAGCATTGCTATTCCATACCTGACACGAACAATGGGAATATTTGTTCTGCCCAGGAGGATTACACCTTCCATTAATCTAAGTTTTATTGAAAGTTTAAATAACAGACAGACAAAATCTGATCAATTAGCAGTGCAATTCCAAGGAGATATCACAGTGAAATTAAATCTCAGGCATTTTTAATGCAAAGAAGCCTAGAAGCTCCCTCTAGTTTTCTTTCTCAGTACAGTGTTTAGATTTTAATTGAAAGTTCATTCTGCTTTGTGCATCTTCTACTAAATTTTAATTTCAGACTCTAATGAGAACAGGTTTATGTTACAGTGTTTGTAGCACTTCACAGATAAGTCAAAGATGTCTCATAAATGAGGGAAACAAACAGGTTTGTGCAGAGTGAAGATCTGTGGGAGAAAGTGGATTTTGGTAAGATGTGGGGAAAATGAAAGGGAATTGATTCCATGGTGAGGAAGGATGCACAGAGGGAACCAGACAGCTGTGATTATTGCCCACCTGCTCAGACCCTGGGGGGACTCGCTCGGGGTTCCTCCAATCCCCATCAGGTCCAACCAGCCAGGGCAGTTTTCTGGCTCGTTCCACCTCAGACAGAAGCTGCTCCCGGAGCCCCCCCTGGCACCGCCGCTCCTCGGCTCCCTGACTGCCGTGCTCCCCTCCTGCCACCTCACCATTTGGGCCTTCACCACCTTGTATAATTCCTTTGTCCATGCAAAATGTGATTGCCATCGTTACTGCTCCACACATCTCCTGTTTTATTATCCTAAATGTCATTCTCCCACAGCAAATACCAGGAGTGCCACAACCTTGCTGTGAATTCATCTCAGCGCTATCTTTGGAGGCATACCTCATCTGAAAATGAGAAATACTGAGAATAGCTGTGTATTTTGGGATGTATATTTTTGTCTGAATGGATGTCAGGGATCAGCTTTTAGGGCGTGTGAAGAGATGCAAATCCCTGACGTGCACAGTTCTAGTTTTGTTTGCACAATGAGAGTTTCTGGTCAGTCCTTACAAAAAGCTCCCCAAAAGGTTACGGACACTTTGAATTTAACAGAAAATATTGGTGAGGGAAGGTTTCTCAGTGACAGGGCTGGCACAGAACGCAGGAGCAGGGACGGAGCTGCCTGGTGTGATGGTGAATCACTTCAGACCATTCCTCTGTCAATCACCATCAGATGAGATCGGCAGGAACTGGTGTTTATGGAAATCAGTAGATGTGGCTGCACATCCCCAGCATCTGATTGTCCATAATGTACCTGCAGAGCCGAGCTGTTTGTGGGTCTTGGCGCCCCAGGCAGCTGCTGTTCTGGCTGGGCACACCAGCTCTCTGTGGCATAAACCTGCCTGTTTGGGAGGTGAGGATTTGGGGTCTCTCAAGAAGCAATTTTTCTCAGTAAAAGCAGTGATTAACCTTGCTTCAGTTATGAGCAGCAGTATTTAAAACAACAGAAAAAAAAAGGCGGCTGAGAGCTGCCTGCAGCTTGGCTCGGGCAGCCTCTCCTCCATATGGCGTGTGAAATGCCAGCACATGAAATTAACTCTCATAAATAAGTAATAAGGGATGATTTGCCCAGATCTGGATGGGCTGGCTTCCCACGGAACACAGCCCTGAACCGTGGCATCCTCGTAACTGCAGGTGTTTGGGACCACAGAGTTCCATCGCTCCGCGTATTCCAGGGAGAACCTGGAAGGAAAAAAACCTCTGGGGAGGTTGCAGCATTCCAGCCTGGTTCCAAGATCCTCGAGGAGGAGTCCCCATTTGTGTTTTCAGAATTGAATGTTTTAGTTTCCTGACATCTTCCACAAGTCAGGCTCAAGTAAAACTGTATTTTGCTCAAACAGAGCCTTTGAAATAAGAGAAATTTTTGCTCTTCCAGAGGACTTCTCGTATGGGAATTCTTCTTCATTTCAAGACCATATGGAAAATTGAAATAATGAAACTTCCTCTGAAAAATCAAAGCCATTTGTCACACATCACACGTCTCATGTCATCTTTCACTGACAGTACAGGGGCTTCACACTAGAAGTCCTGTCCCTGCTGGAGCAGAAATTCAGCGTGTGAGAAGGAGGCGAGATTTTAAGTAGAACTCTAGAAGAGTTCCCCATCTCTGACAAAAATAATTAAACACAAATAGTCAAATTCTCACAGACCCTGAGGATTTGGTTTTTCAGCTCCTCTGCAAGGG
>JAWWES010000048.1:338049-350572 GCA_035583135.1 Lophotriccus pileatus
TGACAAAAATAATTAAACACAAATAGTCAAATTCTCACAGACCCTGAGGATTTGGTTTTTCAGCTCCTCTGCAAGGGACCTACCTGCACTGGGGACTCCCCAAAGCCTGACTCTGCCTCATTCCTGAGCCCCGTGTCAGGAGTGACTGGGAAGCAGCAGAAGTAATGGAGTTTTTCCTCTGTCCCCAGCAGTGGGAAGGAAGCAGCGTGGTGGGAGTAAGGGGGTTGATGGATGGGAGCCGGAGCGCGGCGGTGCAGTCTGTCAGAGCGAGGTTAATGGGGGGGAATGGAAATTGCCTGTGCCTGGACAGCTGACATCATCTGCTAAATTAACTGCAAGCCTCCTCGCACCGCACTCCTGCTCCTCACTCCGCTGTCATTAACCCCAGTAAGAGCTGTGGCGTGGATGTGCCCGGAATCCAGCCGAGCTGTCGGAGGTGCTGGGCTGGCTCTGCCGGGCTTGGCTCTCGCCCCAGGGCGCTGCCATGGCACGAGCTGGCAGGGGACACAGTCCTTGTTTCAGTGGGACACCAGGCTGAGTTTAGTCTGTCCCTGGCCACACTTAGGGCACAGAGAGGCAACCGTAAATAAGGCGAGGATTCCCTTCAGAATTCATTCCCACGTGTCGAATGGAGCGTCTCACGGGTGAGGACAACCTCTGCATCCCTGTTGCTTCTCCAAGATCTGGTTCCTGCTTAGGGTTGATATCACTGTGGCCTCCAAAACCAAGCTAGCTCTGCTGCCAGATGGGAGCACCTCAGAAGTGTTCCAAATGCCTTTGGTACTCGACTGCAAAGTGTTACCCGTGCTGGAAACCAAATTAACCCACAGCTGAGTGCTGGAAAACCTGGCATTAAATTGTTTAATAACTTCAAATCCTTTCCTACTTAATTCCCATTTACAGCATAAATATTGAAGTAGATTAAGTGATTTAAGGGCAAAAAGACATCCTGATTTCCACTGTTGCCTTGTTCTCATTTTGCATTAAGAAAGGTATATTGAGAGGCTGGTTTCTGCTCAGCAGGCACTGCTCTGCAACAGGAGGATCCCGTTCTTCCCAGCAGTGTGATAATTCACAGTTTTACAAAGTTTTTTCCCGTCTTGGAGGTAAAATACAACACTGAAACTGCCAGGAGCAGTTTTCTTAGTTTGTCGTTCAAACATGGCCTTTCCTGACCTTTGGCCATATGCCACGAATGCTCTAATCCCCAGCAAGGGTTTTATCTTAAGCAGATATGATGAAGGATCTAAAAAGTAGGTCAGGAGACATTAGAGGCTGTTTGATTCATTGTGAACTGTGGGTACAGCATGGCTTTTAAGCCTGAAATGTCATTACTTGGATGCAATGAAGCTGCTGTTTTGCTTTAGAAAATAGTCAAATGGATGGTTGGTAGGAAAAAGGAGACAGGAGGGACTGGGACTTCTGGGGACCAAATGCCCATTTCGAGCAGAAACCACCACCAGGCAGTTCCTTGTGTTTTGGGGTGGTGGCACCCCCTGGCCATGGCCACAGCAGGGACCTGCAGCCCCCCAAAAATGCAGGGCAAGGTTTTACCCCAGCACTGCCAGCTCGCCCTTGGCCAGGTGGCATCCAGGACAGTGAGAGCATTATGGAAATGGGAATGGGAAAGCTCTGCCTGCCCCTCCTGCTGAGAGAGCCGGTGCTTTGGGGACACTCCTTGTGTCTTTTCCTAAGTATTGCCAATATTTTTCCATCCCTCTCAATGCTTTCCCAGCCTGTGTCTGTCCAGGGCAGAGATTTCATTTCTTTTAATGATTCTCAAGAAATTCAAAATGCATTTCAGAGCTATCTTCAAGGCTCACTGTGGTTCTAATGGTTTAAATCCACAGTGCAAATGCTATTTTTTGAAGCTTTACTGGTCCCCAAATGATTGTAATGGTGTATTGCCTGGCTTTACTGGGGCCCTGGGAGTTTAGAAAGGAAAAAAGTAGCTTATCAAGTGAAATCCCTTAAAATATACATACACACACATACATAAATATAAATATAAATATATATATATATATATGAAAGGTTTCAAAGTCCATCTAATCTATCTCTGATTTGGATGTTTGTAAACCAGACTCTATTAAGGTTCACAGCACTTTTCCTTTCCTGGGAATGTTGCAGCAGTCAATTGACTGGAGCTCCTTCATGCCTGAAAGAAGAAAAACTCACCCAGCTCACAGGGCTGGGGCACCCGTTCTGCTCCTGAAAATGCCCCCAGGAGCAAGAGTTTGGCTTCCCAGCACTTTCCTCCAATTGCTGGAGCACCTGGGATCCTGAAATATCTGTGTAACAGCATTAATGCAAGATGAATATAACTCCATACCCTGGATCTGGTTAACCTAATAAATAGTTTCAGTTAATGGACAGCAAACGGAATGATGCTCAGTAAATTTGATTTTATGAGCCTTTTACATATTTACTGTGCCCATTAGATCAGAAGTTAGGTAATGGTAAGTGTCCATTAGTGCATTAGTTCAGTGATGAAGGAGCTGAACTGGGGGAAGGGGGAGAGGGAGGTTGAAAAACCCCCAAAGCCACAAGCATTTATTAAATCTTCATTCCTTGGTGGTGACTGCAATGGATGCTGAGCTGGAGGGACTTTGGACTGAGGGACATTGGACTCTGCTCTTCAGGTACAAAGTATGGCAACCTGTGAAGCCTCTTCTTCCTTCCCACACGTTTGCTCCATGTCTCTCCTGCCTGAGAAGCCTGGGGCAGTGAGGGAGGGATGGGGCTTCCCACGTTTCCCCATCCCAAGAAAGTCCCAGTGTGGTGCTGGTGGAACAGGTACCTGGGACTGCTCCTTCCTGTCATGAGTACATCACTGGGCTAATAACAACCAAATTAATTGTTTCATTAATAACCCTTTTTGTTAATCATTTCCTTAAAAAATTTTGTCTACCCAGGCACATTATTTTTTAATATCTCTTTTCCCAATTTCCTGGCTACCCTGGGATTATTTACACACCCCACAAAGAGCTTCTTTACTGTTCTGGGTAATTCAATGAACATTCACTTGCTTTGAATTAATATGCAGCGTCATTCCAAGTGCTGGCAATTTACTGGTAATTGGAACATCTCCTTACCTTGGAAAAAGCATCCAGCCTCCCAGGTTAGTTTTCACAGGTGGCATTAATTCAGTGGGGAGCTGAATTCCCTGTTTGTGTGCTCCAAGGAAGGATGGGGCTCGTTAGCAATTAGCAGGTCAGTTTTCTTCCCCTCACTCCCAAATGGCCCTTGGCCCATAGCTTTGAGGGGTGTTGTGGGGGTAACCCCCAGTGCCTCCTCTGTGCCCACTGCTCGGGGTTGATGCTGGATGTGGAGTTGGGGTGGTGAGTCCTGTCCCTCTGCCCCGGGCTGGGCGAGCCCACGCCGTGGTGCTCAGGCAGATTGTCCATGGGGTGCTGCAGAACCTGGAAAAGAGTTCAGGGGTGAAAAGGGTTTGCACAAGCACGTGGGGAAGCTGGGCAGGAGGAACCTTTCAGTTTTGATCTCCCCTGGATCTGCATCAGAGGTGCATCCCATGAGCTGTGTGTAAAGCAGGTGATCCTCGCAGAGACCTCTGCCTCCAGTTTGCTCACAGGATTTGGTCGGAATGTCCCTGAGACTGGTGCCTGATGAACTGCATTAGCTCTTGCTCAGCTGATGATTGAGAGTTAAATCTAGTAGCAGTGTCAAGCTCCTCAGCAGGCACGTTTCTGTTTCCATCTGCTGGGTGCACTCTGCCCGTGGACAGGCCGTGGGTGTGATAGAGACCTGTCTGTGAAACTAATGGAACCTGATAGAGAGAAAATGAGATCTCTGTTCTCTGCTGTGTTGGCTGCTCGCTTCCCTAATTTGGTTCTACTTACAAGGCTTACTTAGGATGCTAACACTTCTCCAGGGGTTTCCTTGATAATGAAAACAACTTTGTTAGGGACTGAAGACAGGGAAAGACAAAGCTGCATTTGTTTGACACAGTTTTGAGGCCCCAGTGAGAACACTTAGAATCTATGCTGTCCAAAGCAAGGGTTCCCGTGCCTTTCAGAGCCTTTTTATTCCCTGAAACTTTCCACCCCATGTACAAGCTCCTGCCCAGGCAGGACATGGAGCCCAGACAAAAGGGAAGGCAAAGTGTTCTGCAGTCAGTTAAACCCCTAGGTGGGTTTGCTGCTGGATGTGGTGGCCACGAGGGGACCAACTCCCTATGGGATGACAAGGGTCTTCTGAGCAGCAGGGTCCTCACACAGCCTCTCCTGCTCTCCAGCCACTCTTTCCCATATCCCATTTACTGTAGAACTGGAAATCATCATGACACAAATATTTCTGGTGCTTTTTATGTTGTGCTTTTGACCTGTGAAAACGTGTTTACAACAGAGTTTGGGTTAACACCCTGAAAATAAACAGCTGTGAATATGGCACTGATCGTGCTAGCACAAAAATGTACATATGTGAAATTAAATACTGCTAAATAATTTAATTCAATTAGGAAATCAGTGTTCACCAAAGCTGGTGAGCTGACAGCCTGGAGAGCTGAAATCTTCTGGTGGCCGTGGCAAGAGCCGAGCACCCACGGCCATACTTGCAGCATCCCCCTGTCACTGCCATCTGCTGCCTGGGGCACACCTGGTCCTGCTGGCAGGGGACAGAGCAGGGCTCCTGGGCCTCTAGTCATGCCCTTCTCTGCATGGGCAGGGGTGGGAGCTCACAGGAACCACTCTGGGGCAATCATTCAAATTCACAAGGTTCCTGGGTGGAAAGAGCTTCCAGTCCCTAGCACCGATCTGGGGACAATATAAACCTGCAGTCTAGAAGAGAAATCCTTCACAGCCAATTAGGTGTCTCTTCAGCTGTCAAGTACCCTTCAGACTCCTTCCCAGCCACTCACAGAGGCTCCAGAGCTCAGGGGCCGTGCAGAGAGGTCGTGGGCTCTGCCTGCAGCCCCCAGGGTGGTGGTGCTGCCAGGGCAGAGACCACACCAGCTCTCCTGCACAGGTGGTACCTGCCACAGGTGTATCTCCATGGACAAGGCAGCAGAGAGTGCTACAGCCTCAGCTCCAGCCATGGAGAAACCTGTGGGCTTGTGGACAGTCCCCTCGGAGCTGAGACCGGGAGCGCTGCCTTCCTCCCACACAGAGCAGTCCTTCCTCCCCGAGACTGTACCTTCACAAAGGGTGATTAATGTTTGCTTGGGAGAGGACATTAACTGAGACATCCTATTTACAAAGAGCTTCCTAGTGGAGTCCTCAGGAGAACAGAGATCCAGAGCATAGAGTATGTGTTGTTGGTAATGCAAAGGGACACTGTTATTTGTACTGTATCGCTGAACTCCATTAGGTCTTTCATCCACCTTGTTTCCAGGACAAATGCAGTTCCCTGTGAAGCCATCACCAATTGACACCCATTGGCAGGTCAGTACTTCAGGTTTTATCCAGAAAGCAAAACAGGCTGCTGCTGCTGAATGCTGATGATACATGGCTCACAGAGCCTCTTGCTCAGCACGAACCAACTGCTCGGCTCCCTCAGCACCCCTGGGTCCTCCTGGCCACCCTGGGCTCTGCCAGCAGAGCCTACCTGAGCTGGGGAGGATGGGAATGCTCAGGCATGGGGCTATTTGCATGACTTTATCCTTGTGCCAGGGCCTTTGTCCACTGCCAGTTCTCACAGGAGTTTTCCCTCCACGTCCCCTTGTCCCCTTGTTCTTAGAGCTGGTCACGAGTAGGGGTCCCTTGGGGTGGGTCAGTCCCTGTCTACTCATAGAGCAGGTCCTGGCTTGGGACCATCACTGGTGGCAGGGCTGGGACCAACTCACAGGCCTTGGGTCCCTTGGAAGAGCTCTGGAAGCAGCTGCTTCCCTCTCTCTCTGCATTGAGATTAATGTTTGAACAGCGCCTGTCTCATCCATCTCCTCGGGAGTTCCTCCGAACAAATAGTTAGCAGGAGGAGGTGGCATCTATTTGAGAATGACAGGCCTTCAATCTATTTATTCCACAGGTAACCACTCTCTCCTGAAATGTCAGATTGACTCTTCATCTTCCACAGGCTGTGATGTGAGTGTGTCGTGGTGCAGATGGTCCTGCCTCCACTCATTTGCAAGGAGCAAGAGTCACTGAGATTAATTGCACAACTGAATATGCAGCGTGGTAAGCAGTTATTTGGAAATGATTGTTTGTGTTTAATTGTGACATACAAAAGTTTAACAGTCATAAATTTTCCATGGGAATTGGAATGCAAGTGGTGGAATCTGAGGTGTGGCTGCATTTCCCGCAGCACGTCACTGGGAGCTGTGCTCAGCATCACGGGCTGGAGCTGTCAGTGAGTGGAGAGTGGCTTGGAAACCAGAAATTCCTTGTTTCTGCCTGGTTTGTTCTCTGTTTGAAGTCGTTGGGGCAGAGCAGTGGCTGGAAGGCACACCAGGGGCTTGACTCCCTGTTACACTTGGGCTGCAGCCAGTGCAGAGGAGGGACCATGGGCATAACCTCTGTCCCAGCAAATGGAAAACCTTTCTGTTCCCATGCAAGTGCCTTGTCAGCAGTTTTGCTGGTCTTTCCAGCAGTTGCTCTTATTCTATGATTTTTTTCCACCTTTTCTCTCTTTTTATTCTTTTTTTATCTCTTTCTTCTCCTTCCCCCAGAACTTGCACATGGACACACATTGTGGCTCTTGGCAATTGAAGAAAATAGATGTGTAGAGGGAAAAAAGTTTAATAGCAATAAAAGATGTGCTAGAAAAGAGAGTGATAATAAAGAAATCTAATTAAAATGGAAAAATTCCATGGCAAAAAGGAATGATCTTGGGAGAAGCAGAGGTAGAATACTGTTTCCATCTAGTCTGTTCATTTGGGGGAAGAAGCAGCAATTCCCAGCTGATTAAAAAGTGATATGATAATGAAAGATGAGTATTTTTCTGTCTTCGTATTTCTAAAGCAAATCTCTCGTGGGACAAAACATATCACTCAGTGAGCTTCATAATGTTTAATTTTGTGTTAGGCAAAGAACAAACCGTGTCTGTGCTGTACAATCACACGTCAGCAGAAAGGTGAGTGCACATTTTCTGAGCACCCATCCAGTGCCAATGGCTTTGGGGAGGATTTCAGGGGCAGACAGGAGTCCAGAGGGAAGGGGTGATGTGGGATGGGAGTGCTAAGGCTGAGGTGTGGCTGTGGGAATGGCTTTCCTAGGCTTTGTCTTCAGATTATTCTTTGCTGTCTCTCATTTCTAGGTCCTCTCCCTGTGTCCTGGTTTGAAGGACACCTTTGAAATAAGGGATGAGCCATAATGAGAAAGAAACGCAAATTAATCAAAGATGACACTAGAAATGATGTGACATATAATTTCTTTGGCGTAGTGTTCTGATGTAAGGGGGTCTTGTGTGTGTGTGTGTACACAGACACACATGCTCGAGCTGTCACCATTCATCATACAATGTTTGTGAAGGACTCCACGAGTATCAACACTAACAGCTCCCACACAGAGGTGTGGGTGACCTTCAGCTGGGGCTCTGGAGTCAGATTCACAAGACATGGGTTTGCTTGTTGTCTATAAATTTTCCTTTGTGGTTTCAGGTCCAATCGTGAGCGACAGAAGGTGCCCACTGTGCAGCAGAGCCCCGAGGAGCAGGAGGGCAGTGGTGAGGGATGCCTGAGGGGGGCTGGGGGAGAAAGGGGAAGAGGGTAAATTAAATGTTACTGTTGTCTTTTTCTCATTGTGGGAGCCAGGGCAGAGGGATGTTGCTGAGCTGAGCTGCTGGCACTGCTGAGGTCAGTCCTGGCTTTCCAGCACGTGGAGGCAAGGAAGCTTTGCACAGTGCCTTGTGCTTCACAGTAAAATTCCGTATCACCCTGAGATCTGCCAAGCCCAGCACGTCTCATGGCCAGCTGCAGTGTCAGAAACTGCTGTTCCCTGGCAGAGGATGGATATTGATCCTCCCCTGGCGCAGTGCCCGGCTGAGCTCTCACAGCCTGGCGATGATCTGCAGCTCTGTGGGGTGCTCGGGCTGCTCTGGTGGGCAGCAGTTTGGGTTCCCCTGGCAGCTGTAGCTGGGCAGCTGGGGGGGGACAGTGCAAGACATTCTGTCTCTCCTTCTCCTGGGCACACCAGTCCTGGGGCTGGGCGGGGATGGGCGCTGGGTGCTGGGACACGGGGCAGGGCAGTGTCCCCGCAGAGCCTCCCAGCAGCACATGCTGGCCAAGCTGTGTGGCCCCACACCCACTCTGCCAGACTTCTCTGAACAAATACCAGGCCACATGACATAAATAAGGTCACTGAATATTATTTTAACAAAAGCCACGTGCTATATAGGGTTTAAGATGTTCAGTGCAGCATGGTAATGGAATGGTCATGATTGCTGTTTGGAAGTCCTGAAAATAGAGGGAAATCTGTAGGATCAATGTATTATCTACAGGAAATGTATCCACCTTGGAAAGAAGCTGGTGATTTGTTCTTGTTGTGCTTTGAAATTAAAAAATATTGCTATTTATGAAGCACATTTATAAAACTCGCTCTTTATAGAGTTGATTTAAGGGCATTTGCTGCGATTCATGTTTATCAAACAACCCACTTGTAGCTGTGCTACAAACCCAACTTCAATTCAAAACAGGTTTTGGATGTGCCTCTAAAAGCCCAGTCTGGTGCTATTTTAGCCTGGAATGCAATTGCACTCCCATAAAACCTTTCACTGACATGGTGCTGGCTCTGCAGGGCAGCACCAGAGCCCTCCTGCCCACGACTGCTTGTGACTGAGCTGCGATGCACGAGCAGGAATATTGTCCTTTCATGAGCTTTCAGACCAGATCTGTGTCCTTACAGGAAATCAGTGTTTGGGTCACAGGACAAGACAGTAGGAATCTAAAATCCCACAGGAAATAAGAATTAAAGAAGCAATGACTACTGGGAGGTTTCCCAGTCAGAGATGGTGTTTCACCACTGTTCCGCGTTATAAAACCCGCTCTGAGCTCTTGCGTGTCCAGGGTACTCCTGTGAAGAGGAGAGTAAAAGGAAGACATTGTAATGGGTTAGAGAATGCTGAGCAAGCCAGCTCCACCCAGCATGAGCCTGCAACGTGTCAGAAACATGGCAAAATATTTCACTGTACAACTTATTAAAAATTAAGGGATTGTGTGCGGTGCGATGGTGATTGATTGTGCGCGCTCAGAGCTCTGTTGGGTCAACCCAAGCTGTGGCATTAAACACACGGTGACATGGCAGGAATCACAGCCACTGCTAACCCTCGAAGCTGTTTCCACTGCTCTGCTAAAATAAACACCTCAGTCCTGCCAAAACATATTAGAGGTAAAATGGGTCACGACTAAGTCAAACTGAAAGACAATTCCCTTGCAGGAGGCGAATGCAAATGTAACTAAACCCAGTAGATGAAAGATTGAAATACAAAGGGAAACTGCAGATGAGGGACAAACATTTTCTTAGAGACTTTCCAGAGCAAAAGCATTTTTCGGGTGTGTCTTGCTGTGCCCTCTGCCTCCCCCTTGCAGCACCACCCTGAGAACTCGGCGCCTCTTTTTCCCAAACCCCGTCCCCACGCCCCGCAGGGCACGGTGACAGTGGTGCTGTGCTCTGCGCTTCTGAAGTGTGTTTACATCTTGTTAGTGTTTTGCAAACATTAATTAAACCTCACAGAAGAGCCAGGGGTAGCATTCCCTCCTGGGGATAATTTCCTTGATATTTAAGGCAAGTCTGGAGCTGGGAACAGGGGGTGGCTGGAGCTTGTCAGGATCAGGGTCCCAGCGTTTAGCAGGGCCAGGATTTCTGCTGGAAGAGGTTTTTGTATTTTCCTGCAACAGTTTTCAGCAGAGGGTAGAAGGCTGTACTCCACACAGCAAAGGTTTTATTTCCACAGCTGATGAAGAAATTACTTTTGTTCATCTTTTAAAACTGCTCAATGAATTATGTGCATATTTACCACCCTGTGACTTAAAAGCCCTTATCTACACTTTTTTTTTCTTTACTCATTCTAAAATGTGTTGGCCACAGCAATTGATGACTTTCATTTCCCTGGGCAGACATTCATTACCCTGCACTGCTCACATTGCAAGGAAATAAGATGCTTTATGCAGCAAAATGACACTGGGACAATTAACAAGATCCTATCTGTGTGGAAGCCTCAAAGCTCTGCTTGGACAAGGGGCAGCTGGGGGGGCGTTTAAAATAAAAGAAGGTAAATCACTGAGGAATCAGTGCCTTTCCCATAATATTTGCTCCTTGGCACTGCTTGTCCCAAGTGTTTAAAAAGCGTGAGTTTGGCTTCACAATGCAATGATGAGATTTCTCTGATCAATGGGGAGGAGCTGGAAGGTGCTGCTGGGGACTCAGGCTAATTGCACCCATAAAACTGTACCCAGGATGATATAAAATGTGTGGATGTTCCCAGAATATTTGTGTCCATATATGCATGTCTATTTTTCAGCTGCCTCTCCCCAGTCAGTGGAGGTGCAGACTGTGCACACACAGACCCTCTGCTCTCTGGGGTCACTGCCAGTGACCTCAGGGCACCCCCCACACCCCACTGGCTGCCAGACCCCCTCACCCCCAGCACTGCTCCAGCCCATCGATGCCATCCCGCTGGAGGAGCTCCGGGTGCTGAGTCACCCCTTTCTGGGTAAATATCAGGGTAAAAAGACATGACATTTTCTGGACCGTTCTTCTGTATTAATAAGATCCCAAGTACAGCGTGACCTTTTCACAAAGGATTTGTAAATGCCAAAAGCTGCATCAAAATCTCTCTTTTCAGGCAGACAGAGGCGTCGTAACTCTGCGTTTATTTCTTAAATGGTGTTTTCCTGCCTCTTCCCTTTTTATCATCTCTTTCCCCTGGATGGATGTGGTGACAGCTGCACCTCCAATAACAGCCATGAAGGGGAATGAGAGAAACCCAGTGATGGAATCATCAGGTACCCAGAGGATCACTCTGCTCAGGGGCTGAGTGAAAGGAAACAGAACGGGGACAGTGCCCTGGCCAGGGGGGATCAGCCTCTGCTGGAAAGGGACTGCAGGCACTGCTGGGACACACACTGGCTCTTGCTTTGTGTATTTGGGACTGGATTACTCCCTCCTGAGAGAGGGGAGCTGGGGCTCAGGTGTGGGGGAGCTCTTGGTGCTGCTTTTTTGCCTCTTTACATGTATTTCCAACAGGTCATAAGGAAATAATAACACCAAAACAAACCAACAGGGGGAAGGTTTATAACTTTACCAACTGAGGCTGCACACAAGAGTGGGGCACTACTTTACACCCACACACACAACCCCATTACATTGAAGGCCTCCAGGGCATAGACCTTGCCCTGCCTTTCTGGCCAGCTTTGAGTGAGCTTTGAGCTGGCCTTAATTAATAAGCTACCTTGCCTTAATTAATACATTGTGTAAGGAAGCTCTTGTTCCCATTTTGTTTGAACTCCATGGCCACCTTCTCTTTCCTTTGTCCTCTTTCTGCATTTCTCATTTCATTTCATCACCAAGAGCCCAACCCTAGCACCATTTAATTCCTTCTCCATTTTGCAGTAGCCCAGAGCCTGCACTTGTCACTGGCATGGGCTCAGCATTTCCTAAGCTGCAACTTAAAAAGGAAAAATTGAGGCTGGATGTGACTCAAGTGCAAGATTCATATTTTAAT
Organism: Lophotriccus pileatus; assembly: GCA_035583135.1. Taxonomy (NCBI): domain Eukaryota; kingdom Metazoa; phylum Chordata; class Aves; order Passeriformes; family Tyrannidae; genus Lophotriccus; species Lophotriccus pileatus. The sequence goes on from JAWWES010000048.1 coordinate 349,663, forward strand.
GTTTTATCATCTCAAAATATCATCCTGCTTTTAATTTTCTGAGTGGTTTTTGTGCCCAGCTCACCAAATGCTAATACACTCCACATGATTTTCACTTAGGTTTCTCCCAGGTTTTTCTCCTTTTACCTTCCATTTTAATGAGAAAAGTATGATTGGAAGGAGCAACAAGCTGTAGGTAGGTACCTAATGTGTCACCTCAAATATTGAGTGTTGACATGAGAACGGGAAAAATGTCCATAGTTGAATAGGGATATAGGCCAGGGAGACATGAAAACAGCGAAAAATTGATGTACTGGTGAATTACCTGGAGCCTGGCCAGGTGCTTGCATTTTTCAGTTGTCTGAACTCTACATGTTCTTCACGCAAGGCCAGGGAACACCTTCCTTGGCAGCTCCTTCTATGGTGGTACCACCAGAACTTTTCCATCACAGTCTGACTTTCCCTTCCACAGCACACGGCATTACTTCTGGTTCAGCTCACACTGACTAATGAGAGTAATTGGTCCCTGTCCTCTTCATTATGTCCCTCTAAGTGTTTGTAAAGAGTTATCATGGCTCCCTGCAGTCCTCTTTTCTGCTCACTTTAAGATTCCCAATTCATTTTAATTCGTCCTCCCTGACCCTCCCTCCCACTCCCACTTTATCCATCAAATAACGGAGCCCAATTACTTTGCAGACATCTCACATTTGGATGAGAGGATGAATGGGGGGACAGCAAAGTGAACAGCACTGGGCAGCACTGGGGAGCACTGGGTGTCACTGGGCAGCACTGGGCAGCCCTTGGTGTCACTGGGCAGCACTGGGGAGCACTGGGCAGCACTGGGTGTCACTGGGCAGCACTGGGCAGCACTGGGGAGCACTGGGTGTCACTGGGCAGCACTGGGCAGCCCTTGGTGTCACTGGGCAGCACT
>JAWWES010000048.1:356377-405473 GCA_035583135.1 Lophotriccus pileatus
CTGATCCCTGTGACAAGGGGCAGCTGCTCCCCCACCAGGGCAAGGGCACTGCTTGGCGAGATGATGCCATCCAGTGCTGGGCTGCTTTCGAGGGATCCTTCCATCTCGCTCGGCGTTGCTGACACGGCAGCTCCACCGCCGGCGTGCTCGGCGCAGGGACTGTCGCTTCAGCTCATTCCAGGGTCAAACACTGTCACTCTTCCCTTCTCCATATTCAGCAGGTGCTGGGGAGCTCAGGTCTGTGCACAGCAGATTTATTCAATGGTAATCATCTCATTTCTGGGAAGGAAATATGTTCCACTGTTCCTGCAGCTGACAGGCTCTGGCATCAGCTGGAGGCTGAGGCTCCAAAAGGAGGGAGAATACGTTTATGGGATGAACCACAGCTGTTTGCAGCATTCCTCTGCCCTGGCAATTATTTTAATAGAAAGAATTCCTGGAGGGTTATTTGGCTTCGTACGGTGCACATCGTGTTCACAGTCACCAGTTCAGGTATCAGGCAAGTGAACCTCTAAAGACAGTTCTTCTCCTGTAAAGCATTTTTTAAAAAGGCAGCCTGCTCACATACCAGAAAATGCTTGCTCCCATGGGTAGCACGGGAGATGGTAGAAAAACTGATACATTTGCATAATCTGCATTACCATGAAGTTGTTTATCAGCATCGCTGAGCTGCCCCAGTGCTCCCGGGGGGTAAAGGGAGATGATGCCCACTGCTGTCCAACTTAGAGATGCAGAAAAGGTGAGCAAGACAGATTCCTGGCTGAAGGTGAATAACCTGGCTACATCCATTTTCTCTGAGGGAAAAGAGGCAGGACCTCACCAACCTGTTCACAGTGCAGTGGTTTCCATGGGTCCCTTTTTTGCCCCTACAGAGCAGTTCCTGGAGGGAGAGTCTCAGGCCACCTGGCTGCAGGGGTGCAGGAAGGAGCACTTGCTCTAGTGCTGTGTTTCCATAATAAACTGGAGTCTATTTAAAATTCAGCAGCATCGTGTGAATGCGTTTCTGCTTTGCCTCAGAATAATCAGTCAGGACAGTGCTCAGACAGCACTGCTCATTAAATAAAACACCTCAATTCCTCCCTGAAGGGGAGGGCTCCCCAAGGCCTGGCAATATTTTAGCCTGCTTACCACCCAAGGGCTTTAAAGTACTTCAGAAGCACTAATTAAGTCTCAGGACATGCCTATGAGATGGAGGTTTAGTGTTTACTCAGCGGTGGGCAGCACTAAGGCTGCAGGATGGGGAGGCTCCTGGAGGCAAAGGTTTGGATCAGGAGTCAATCTCAGAGCACAGCTGGTGCCAGCACAAGGGAGAGGAACGTTCCCAAGTGCCTGTGACAGTCTGTGGCTCCTGCCTGACCCACTCAGGGCCAGGCTGGTGTCTCTGCAGAGGAGGGTGTGATCCCAGGGGTGCTCTGCTCCCACAGCTCTGTGCCTCTGCTCTGCCAGCATCACTGGGGAGCAGCTCCAGAGCCAGAGCCAGCTCGGGACAACTGCCCAGCTGCTTGGCCAGGGCTGCCAGCAGCGTGCTCCCAAACCTGCATGTTTTGATTAGCACTGGCAAACATCCCTGTCCTTCACTGAAAGCATCTCACACAAACATTGTGGTTCGGTTCAGGTGGCTTAATGAGAAAATTAGTAAATCCCTGCCTGGATTTTTACTTCCAGACCAGCTGTCCAAAACATGAGATATCTGAATTCCTTAGAGCTTTAGGATGTTAGACTCTGTTTTATCTTTGAAAATGCACATCTTTCAGTGCACAGGAGAGCTCTAGCAGGTCATCCAACCAACAGGACTTTAGTCACACGCTTATGAGTGTGTAAATGGAAGTTAAATGCTGTAATACTTTTGTGGAAGTAGATGTAAGAGAGCCAAACACAAGTAAATAGCATTTGCCAAGGCATGCTTCAGAAAGCTGTCCAGACTTAAAAAAAAAAAAAAAAAAAAAAAAGGAAAAACAAACATCCTGTAATTCAAAGGGGAAACAGGTAAGGGTTTGTGTCACCAAACAGTGCTGCTTGCATACAGAAGTGCTTCTTATCTGGAGATTTAGATGAGAACAGTGCTCAGTGATTTTTGTCAGGGCTATTAGTTTTTCTGGAGAGAATATTACCACACTGCTACTGACAGAGCATCCATAACAGGGGAGATAAACACTTCTGAAGTGTTAATTCTCTCGGCATCATGAGATTTAACATTTGCATCATCCCTGTACGTCAGTGAGGGGTAACGTGAGCAGGCACCACAGACACTGTGCTGAAATACAACGGTGTCATTCAAGGGGGATCTGCTTCTGAAAGAGATTTCCATGTGGGAACAGATGACGTTCCAGCCGTTTCCCATAACAACACCATGGCCAGACACAGCTCCCTGCTGCTGGAACGTGCCTTTGTCACGTCAGCTTTGCAATAAACACACATTATTTGGGTAGGCTGCTGGCTGGGATCCTACAGCGATACCTTGGGAAAGAGGGTTGAACCCCTGTATCTCTCTGCCTTCCATGTGTCTATCCAAGCCATTGCTAGATCTGGGCAAATGATTATGCACAAACATTTCTTGATTTTTTTTTTATTAGTCTTGACCATTTTCTCACTCTTTTTACATGGGGTTTTCATTCTTGTGACTTTATTCTACCAGCTCTGTTTACTATCAGAGTACTCACTGAAGCAGCAAATTGTACATGATTATTGGAAATTATTCATCAAGAGTGAAGTCATAAATGAATGATTAATTCTCATTATTAACACTGTTTTCCTGATGCTTGGAGGCTTCCCTGAAATCAGAATCTCATTTCTTTACATAGTGTGCAAGCAAATACGGGCAGATAGTTCTTGCTACCAAAGGGACCCCAGACTGGAGAGGCAACACAGCTCAGGGTAAAGAGCAAAGAGACAGGACAACTTGCTCAGAGCTCTCAGGATTTCCAAACCACCCCCAGCAGACAGGCTCTCACCAGGCTGAAGGCACACACTACTTCCCTGCTGGGAAAAGGTCTCCTCTCCCACCTCCCAAACACCTTTACTCACCTTGCAGCTCCACAAGTAAGAATTGCCACGACTTCTCAGCTGCTCTTGGTACCAGTCACGTCCCCAGCTGGGGCAGAGCTGCTCCTCCACACTGAGCTGCTGAGAAACCACAGCTGCATTTGGGAGACCAGATGCAGCCTCATCAGGCATTACCTCATCACTGCCCCAGCTCAACACCTGATGACAAAAGTACAGCTGAACATCCAGAGCCAGACCTCTGGACCCGGGCTAAGGGCACAGCCAGGTTCACATCAGCCCTTGGTGAAGGCTCAGCACAGCATGGTCACTGCTGCTGTGTCCCAGCTCTGTGCCATTATTCCTGTTTCAGGTTCATAGAAACTCAAGTGCCTAAATGGAGGTGAAATTAAAGAGGGAAATTAAAAAGGGTGGGTGAGAGCTGCTCCTGGGGAGGAGAGCACCCCCAGGGTGGGTCCTTTTCTGCAGCTCTGGGGTGGCAGCAGCTCACATCCCCTGAGGGCAGGTGGGCAGCAGGTCAGATTATTGACAGGATAGAACATGGTACAGTCACACTCCTTCTTCTTGAGAAATTAGCCCTTCATTTTATACGAGTGCTTTCTAATATCACGTTGTTGAACTAAATTGATTCTGTCCACTGGCAAATGGCCTGTAAACAAAGCAATAACCTGTGGAGTGTGAGGGACCATTCCAAACTCCATCCACATTCCCAAGTGAAGATGTGCTGTGGAACAGGTCTAGATGCTTCATTTACATTGACAGGAAGAGACCTGATAACAACAAAAAGGTGGAACAGTCTCCAAGCTGTTGTCTCTCTCTCTAGGGAATAGCATGTAAACACCAAGCTCCTACAACTACATACACGTATTTATTTTTAGGTTGCCTTCGGAATCTGTGTTCCGTGGCATGCTCAGATTTTATTTCCTGAGCCAGTGCATCTCCACTGAGGTGATGCTGCCCCTCTGTGGCTCCCACAGAGCTCCCATATCACCGAGGCTCCAGCTCCGTGGCACATCACCTCCCTCCCGTCTGCATGGCTCCTACTGCCCACAGGGCTTCGAGCAGCTGGGAGAGCTGCCCCTGCTCGTGGGGAGCTGGCCTCAGGTCCTGCACGTTTGCTGGAGGGGCAGCTGTGAGAGGAACCTTCTTGGCCAGGGACACCAGAGCACCAGCATGCCACTAACCCCAGTGCAGCCACCCAGCAGGTCCTCCTCGAGGAGGAGCTGGAGAGGAGACGGTGCTTGTCAGCTCTCAGACTGTGTCTCACTGTCCTGAACTTTCAGGCTCTGACAATTCCCAGACCCCACTTCATCTCTGGGGCTCAGACACGTTTTCAGTGTGTTCTGTGGTAACTTCCATCAGCCTCTGTGGTTTGCTCAGAGCTCCGTGGGCACAGGCTGGACAAACCCTACACTGCACAGACCTGCCAGCCACGACGCTGCTGGGCTGGGACCCAGAGCTCACCCAGCACGTCAGCAATTCCCTCCCAAGTCAGTGCTAGTCACCTGATAAACAAAGAGGCAGAACAGGACCTTTGTGACTGAGAGAGAGGGAACTTTCCTGTCCCTGAAGGTGAGACACCCTCGGACACCTTGTGTTACCCAGACACGAGCCTATTTGTAACGGCAAGCAGAGGACTGTGCTTCATTCCTGTATTTCCAGTGCCACCTTCTGTACAAAAAAGGAAACCTCTGATTTCAGCAGCTCCAAGGAATGAAACTGGAAAATTCTACCCCACCCACATGGGAACTCAGTCACTACTGAAATTAAACACTGAAGGAATTACATTTTCAGTAGCTCAACAGCACACTGAGTTGTACGTTTGAGACACCCACAAGTGCCAAAGCCTGCTAATTTTACAAAGAAAGTACATCAGCTTCACTCTGTGTTTGCCATAAATTCATGCAGCTTCTGGGATGGGATGTAATAGATGAGAGAAATAAACATCCATTATTATTAAATTAAAAAAAGTGAAGCGTTTAAATCTGGCTATAAATATCAAAAGTATGCAACCAGGGAGTGTGTTATTCTTCTCTACATCATTCCAAGCTCTCCCAGGGATATTTAGTCCCCGACTGCTGTGGGCCCACTGTGCCCTGACAGGGCCATGGGAATGTACAGCTCATCCTCAAAGACTCCACTGCATCCAACCCCACAGACAAGTGACTGTGGTAAGCAGTTGCTGTGAATAGTTTTTTGATATTGTGTCAAGTAGTTCACAGGCATAAAAAAAAAACCAAATTGAATTTTCTTGTGGCTAATCACAAATTTAAATATTAAGACTGAATCTGATTTTTATAGGGTGCTTTAATTGGTTCAGCTGCACAGAACCATTGTCAGAGCTGGATCCAGACCAGTAACTCCACAGAGACACCCAATGCCCCATCCCTGGAAGTGTTCAAGGGCAGTTTGGATAAGGCTTTCAGCACCCTTGTCTAGTGGAAGGTGTCCCTGCCCATGCCCAGGGAGTGGAGTAGATGATCTTTAGACTTCCCTCCCAACCCAAACCATTCTATGATTTCATTCCTCATTCTACTCTCCTTACAGCCTAGAAAATGACTTGATAAATTACATTCAGGAAGTTTTCCACTGAGCACTATTCAGCATAATTATCTGGTTCCTCCAGATTTTCATTAAAGAGACAGGCAAGGTCTTATCAGCTTCCCTAATAGCTGTTCCACGCTGCCCTGCCAGATCTGATAAGCTCTGAGGATGATTCAGAACAGCCTTAGAACATGCAACCACTTTTAATTGGGGTTGGTGTCTTCACATCAGATGCTCCTGTCACTGAATGATCAAATCACTCTCTTCTGTGATCAGGACCAGCAGTCTGTGACAGAGTGAGCATCCCTACAGGAGGCAGAGAAGGTATTCAGGCAGTAAAATCATCCCCCTGTCATTCCCAACCTCCAAGCAGGTGAGCACCGTGCAGCATCTCCCCATCCTCAGCTCTGGTTCTGTGCACCTCTGCAATTCACCAGGGACTCTGCTCTTAGGGCTAGGGAATGCTGCAACCAAGTGAATGAAAGATTCCAAGCAAACTGGTAATGTCTTGTGAAGCTCAGAGAAAGATCCTTTCCAGGTAGGAGAGTGGCTTTGAGCCTACAGGCAGTGGCATGTGCAAAGAAACTCTCTTAATTCAGTAAGTAATCTAGGAATAAACCTCTAGAAGACAAATGCTGAAATGATTATTTACATTTGTCTCTTAAGCCTGGAATCAGGCTTGATTGGATCCTCTGTGGTTTGTAATAAAAGGGAAAGCAGCAGAGTTCCAAAGTGCCACTCATCGTGTGTGTCTGGCTGTCGACAGACCTTAGAGAATTGGGATCCTGATTGGAGCATCTAGAGTTCAAAATTATGTGGAATAAGGCTGAGTTGTAAAATTGTGTACACAGCAGACTATAATTGCAGCTACTGCTGGAATAAATTATGAGGAGTGTCTTAACTCCTCTAGTGCTGAGCTGAAGCAGGTTCCCCAGCTGAGCTAGAAATCATGAAATAACCCTAAACTAGGACCAGACAGTGCTCTGTGACCTCTCAGGATCAGGATCTGCAGTTTGGGTTTCTGTTTCACCTAATGAGTGACCATCACAGCAGCCGAGTTCTCTCAAGCACACTATTTAACAATTTAGTCCATCTCTGCTATTGAAGCAAACAAATAACTCAATTACTATCCCCAAATCCTCTAAAACCTGGATTTAGATGGTTGTTTCCACAACACACAGTTTGTTTAAACTATAAAAGTAAGTGAAGCAATTCTGGGTGATAGGCCTGTTTGGAGTTGTTTTTCAGTTGTCTGAAGAATTTGAGTCTTCCTCCCACCAAATTTTAGATTCCAGATTCTTTGGGAAACTTTCCAAGTTCTGACTGGAATACTGAACGGTTAATTCCCAGCTTGCCCATCTGCCAGGTCTAGAAGAGATTTCTGTTAAATCCTTTAAATCATATGCCTGAACTGCTTGTTTATCTGTCAACATTGTCTTACACTATTTAATTTTAAAGCTGAAGTGTTTAAACCTCTCAAGGTTGATCCTGCTCTGAAGACGAGGAACTGTCAGTAACTTTGCACCATGTAACTCCTGCCTGTTGTAGCAGACAGGCCATGTTTGCTGTGCTGTACCCCCCAAACTGGCCAGACTCTCCCACAGCAGCCTCTTACACAAACCCCTGTTTAAAAAAAAAGAGATGACTTACCACATCAGTAGCACTTGGCTGGGGTGACAGAGCCTCACTACACCTAGACAGGTAAAATGTGGCAGAAATCCAGCCAGGAAGCCAAGCAAAGGCCAATCCTCCCCAGAACCCTCCTACCCAACCTCACTGGGGTGCCCAGGTGCCTCTTATTGCCCTTGATAGCAGTTTAATTGGGCCATTTAGCTGGCTGGCCCTCCAGAGCCTTGGGATGCTCTCTAGCACTTCCCAGGGTTGAGGACACAGGTGGTCAGTCCCCTGTGTGCACTTCCCACAACTTCTAGATTTGCAATGATTTCCAAAGCAACAGTCACTGTGGTGGGAAGGAAATCATGGAATCAGAGAATGGTTTGGGCTGGAAAAGCCCTTTAAAGGTCACCCACTCCAACCCCTTGCCATGGACAGGGATATCTTCAACCCTCCAATCTTCCCAAGGCTGGATCATCCACTGCTTCTCTGGGCAACCCAAATGCTGTCTCATTAAAGCTGCTATTGCAGGGAGAGCTGCAGGAGGTGAGTGCAGGGTGAGGGGGGCTGAAGGACCCCCAGGGATGAGATGAGATGGGATGAGATGAGATGGGATGAGATGAGATGGGATGAGATGAGATGGGATGAGATGAGATGAGATGAGATGAGATGAGATGAGATGAGATGATGAGATGAAGGAACCCACTCATGGTTTGTGCCAGTGGCTTCTTTGGCCGGGATGAGACCCAGTGTGGGGAGAAGGGACTGGTGTGGGCTTGGACTTGCATTATTTGTGAGACTGACAGGAAGGGCTCGGACAGGAGCATGTAAAGCTGTATTTGCTTTGGTTTAATGATTGAGACAGACTTGAGTGGAGCCCTTCCAGTGGAATCAGCCTTCCCTCAGCAGAACCCTTCCCTGTCCCTGGGGATGGGGTGCAGCAGAAGCAGGTCCATAAGGATGTGCCAGACATGCCACCTCCAAACAGGTACAGCTCTTCTCTTAGTGCCCTGGGAGGAAGAAATCTGGGAAATTAGGGGGATTTTAAAGGAGCCTGAGTAACTGAAGAGAGAAAATCCAATTTCCTTGTTAGCCCCCTGGGGATGTCCAGAGACAGAGGCACTGCCAGAACCTGATGGCCTGAGGTAAGCTCTGTTGGCTTAGACAGAATTGCTGCCTGTTTATATTCTTCATCACGTGGGCTGGCTGCTGACAGGGACCAGTTTATATGGAGCTTCTATATGGACACACACATGGAATACATATATGGACACAAAATATGTTATTTATTGTGAATTTTGCAAAGACACATTTAAGCAACAAAATATACATTTTTGAAACTTTAGTTTTATACATAACAAATACAATCTGCTACCATAGCAATAAATTAAATATACATTATTTACAACAGACATAGGTCACCAGGAACTACAAAGCACCGCCTCTCTACATCAAAAATAAACTTTATCAGATACATTTCTTCAAGACTTATTTTCACTCTATAAACTCTCTTCACATTCTCTTATACAAATCCAGCATTTCTCTTGCAGGTCGAAGGCAGTGCTACATTCATTGAAGGCGACGAAAGCATGCTGGGGGGCTGGGGCAGCTCCCAGCCAGCTCAGGGGGAGGCTGGAGCGTCAGCAGAGCAGTGAGAGTGCAGGTGGGACCAGCAGAGGTGCTGGGCTCTGCCCTGTTTTGGGAGCTGCACCTCCCACAGCCAAGAGATCACAGCCCTGGGTACAGCCCGTTCATGGCAGAGAATCTTGGCCCCTTCACCTGCCATACCCTCAAATCTCCAGAAAGAATCTGAGTTTGTGCTTGGGTTCCCCACTCCACCCAGGAAAAAGCACTTCAGTGTTGTGCTTAGGTGTGCACCCTGTGCTTGGCTCAGTGAGGTTCCAAGAGGATGCAAGTGCGTGCCAAGTGCTCTCCTGAAGGGAAGCTGAGCCAGAGTGGCAGCTTGCTGCCAGCCTGAGCTGCACACGAGCTCCAGGGCTGATGCAGGTGATGCTGGTGGAGGGCAGAGGGTCCCCCCCTGCTCTGCATGAGGACTTGGAGCTGGTGGCACAGTGCTGGACCTGCACTAACCTACTGCTGCCTCTCACCAGGAGCCGGGCTGGGCCAGGCAGCAGCCAGGGCGCAGCAGGAGCAAGGGGGGACTGAAACTCCAGAGAGAAGGGGAGCAGATTCATGACAGGGGAGACCTCCCCACACAGTGGGAGCTCTCCCATCATCCCCTGGCATGCTTCTGATCCCCTTCTCCCTCTGCAAAGTCACTTCCAAGTGTGGCAGGAGTTGTGTGCATGGAAACAGTGGGATCAGAAAGGAAAATGCACTGTGCAGTAATTCTGGTGTCAGTTAAGGATTCTTTCTTTTATATATATATATATGTATGTGTATATATATATATAAAAATCCCTTTTATATATGTATAGATGTGTATGTGTCACTTATAAGCACAAAACATTTTGCAAAATATATACAGGAACACTTTTACCCACTGCTGGAAGTGCAAAAGTCCCCAGGGTGTAACAAACCACTGCTCAGAGCCCAGAACCACAGGACAATCTGGGCCATTCCAGGCTAGAAGCTGTGGGCAGCACAGGCAGGAACCATGCCAAAGCCCAGCTGCTGGGAAGGAGGTACAGCAGGTTTTACAGGCTGTGGTGAGGATTGTGTGCTGCTGAAAATGTCCCAGACCCCATAGGAGCTGCTGGCAAACCTCATGCCAGACCCCAGCTCCTGGCCCTGGCATGGAAGAGACAAGTCCAATACACTGCACCTCTCCCTAAGGCCTTTTAGTCCCATTCCCAAATCAATCTAGGTCAGAAAGGAAAATCACAGTTTCAAGTGAAAAAAACCACAACAAAATAACCAAGAACGACAAACCAGCTGACAGCAGCCACTGAATCGTCTGCTGAAAGATCTCACGGAGATCAACACCCACAGGAACGACGACGTTACAGAACCGAGCGGCTTCTCGGAGGAAAAAGCAAACCCAGGGCAGACCCTCGGAGCAAATCATTGCATCAGCATTTCACTGGCTTCAGGAAACCAGACAGAGCTTCTAAGAGAACTGGGGATGGGTTTGAAAGTGCTACTGAAGCATCACCAGACAAGTGCTGAACAGCAAAGTGTGTGATCCTGAGGCACCTACAGCTACGGCCTGGGCTGAGACACCAACACTTCTCTTCCAGAGGAAACTCGGGCTCTAAACTCTATTGAAATGCAGCTGGCTGGGAGCAGGAGGGAGCATCCCCACGGGGTTACTGGTATTTACTGGTTCTACACAGTGCCTGGTGCCACTGACACAGCTCCCTGCCTCTTCACAACAGATTCTCCTGCTTTATCCTGGTTCATCTCCCACCAGGGCCAAGCCTTCCCACGCAGGTCAGTTACAGCACAAGGGGAGCACCTTTATGATCCGGATTGTAAGGCTGTGGGAGAGCATCTCCCTGCAGAGCCGGGGTAAGCAGAGCCTGTTCAGCTTGGCTTGGCTCCTCCCTGGCCTGGGGAGGTGATGGGGAGGGGAACAGGGGCAGGCACAGCCACGGCAGCTGCCCTGGGCTGCTCCAGGAGCACGATCCTGCACCGCCCCCGGGAACAGCCTGGCAGGTGCTTTGCTGCTCTTGGAGCACTGGCTGTGTGAGGGTGACTTTGGCACTCAAAGTCCTGTTTTCAGCAGGAATCACAAATTCTAAGAACTGTGTTCACTTGAGACTAAGAACCTGATTTCATGGGGTTTTCCAAAGGTCACAGGCTGAGGGGGGCAGGGCAGCATTTCTGCAGCATCATGGCCTGTCTTCCAGAAAATGAGGAAGGGAAATCCATGAGCAATATGAAATTCATGGACAGGCTTCAAAAAACTTCAGAAGAAGCTCCATAAAAAAGAGCAAAAGGATTTCTTGGCATATTGAGAGAGGTATTTTTTGGGAAATGGCATTACAGGAAACTCACCTTGCAAAATCCATAATCCTCATCTTTCAGAATAACAAGAACTCACTCAAAAGCAGCAGGACAAACTCTCCAAGGGCTGGAGCAGCCTAATGCCACCCAAATCACTGGAGTTTTATGCATTTGCTTGCCTGGTGATCCAAGCCATAGGGCAAAGCAGAGCCCACTGGGTAAGTTCCCTCTGGTTCCAGTTCTAGCACTCAGGTACACCAGAGCTTTAGCTTTGGGTCACCTTTTCCAGGCCTGTGCTCAGTGTCAGGCAGGGACAAACAGGGAGGCCAAAGCTGCCAAGGGAGGATGAGCTGGCCTTGGCCCCCAGCTCCGCTCCCTGGGCCAGTTTGCTCACCCACCCCTTGTGCAAGAAACCGAGTAAGTGTGGAGTAAGGGGCTGCCTCTGCCCTAAGAGTTTTGGGGTGTGGGTAGGAACTGGGCTGAGACAGCTGGGGGTGGCTGGAGAGACACTGCAAACCATGTGCTGGGGGGACATTTTACCCTGTTGCCCCCAGAGAGGAGAGACAGAAAATTATGGCAGAAGGTGAACTGCCCTGGGGCCACTCACTCACTCTGCCCTGACCCCCTCCCCCTCTGGCAGGGGCACAGCGTGGGACGGGGCTGGTCCTGCAGGGCAGGGCTGTGGCAAGGTGGGAGCTCCTTCCCGGTGTGCAGGCAGGTGGGAGGCAGGAGTGGGCACCTCACTGCCCACGGCCGGGGCACGTGTGGTCTCGTGGGGTGTTGAAGAGTTTTCCCTTTGTTGAAATGAAAATTCTCTGCAAAGAAGAGAAGGATAAAAGTGTCAGAGGCTGTGGAAGGAGAACATTCCCAGCCCTGTGGTGATGGCTGTGCAGCAGCTGTCTCAGGGAGGGGGCCAAAGCCAGGGCAGTGCCCAGCCCTGAAGCACCAGGAGACCTGCCACTCCCAGGCTGGGGAAGAAGGAAACTCTGTGATGGGGTGAAAATCCTGGCTTGTTGAGACCCATGCTTTCAGAAACAGCAATTCCTCTCATTTCAAATTCTATGAGCTCTTCTGCTCAACTTGAGACTTCCCAATGACGCCGCTGATTTCACGGCAGAGCAGCAGCCCAGGTGACTCCTGCCGCATTCTCTTCACCTCTGCCCATGAAATCCACCTTGGGGATCTGCCGTTCCCCTCGGGTTTTTGGAATGGTAAGGACCTGCTCTGCTTTTCCACCCCCTGTGCCCAGAGAACAGTGCAGAAAACCTCGTCCTCCCTTTTTGCACAATATCAACACTCACCTGTGACAAGTTCATCACTTCCTCCTGCTAGTGGCTCTACAGGAAAGAACAGAACAGGGTGCAAATGAAGGGGCAAGAAATCACAAAATCCCTTCCCTCCCTTTCAGTCCCTCATGGGCCCCACAGCCTCTCCCAGAGCCCAAACCCCCAGGCCAGGCAGGGAGGACGTGCCCACCCAGCGTGGCACCAGCGAGAGCCCCGGCACCCACCGCGTTGGAGCTGCCGTGGCTGAGCTTGTCAAAGCGGAACTTCAGGTTGGACCTTGGCGAGTTTCTGTTCTTTAGATCTGCTGGAGGGAGGGAAAAAACAAGGAACAAAAATAACAAACTGTGCACAAAAACATTTGCTGTAGTGCTGGCTGCACTCACCCAGCCAGGCACTTCAGTAGACTATCAGGAGTGCTACCAATGTTTAGTCTGTCTTGGCTGAATGTTTGGCAAAAACTGTACATTAAATGTTTGTGATGGAACAAATTGAGGCTTAATTATATTTCACAGTCTTCCTCCTGGAAATGCCACTGAAAAGGCTACAAGGAATGACTGATCCGTTTAACGTATGGGTGGATTTTCATGTTCTTGGCAGGAAAAATACAAAATAAACACTTTAAACATTCAAAGGGTCTGGTTTAAGAGTTCAGAAAATTACTAGTGAAAACAAGGAGAAGGACCTGTGGGGAGCTGAGACATGAAAAGCCTGCCTATGCTCTGCAGCCTCCTTTGCCAACAACGCTGCCAGTTATGGGGCCGTTGGGCTGTATTTGTTTCACAAATAGCTCCTCAGCTGATAATGTTTTCCCATGTGGATGGTGGTGCCTTGTGGACGGCTCTCTGTGGTTCAAGGAGTCAGAGCCACGGGGATCTGCAGGTGAGGGGGGACTATGGCCATCCCCCAGCTCACCACCCCATCATCACAGAACGCACTGGCCAAGGGTCACTCCTTTTGTTGAATTGCACCTCACTGTGCAGATTGTCCTCCTGAAATGGATGGAGCTGGTGAGCAGGTTGGCAGGAGAGAAACAGAGCCAAGACCACGGGAAGCTGCTTGTTGATTAAATAATTGTGAGTCATGGCTCAGGCCCTGGAGACAGCGAGTTTCCACGACTACTGCACATGCCTGTCGGGGGACACGGAGGGAACAAAGCCACAGCAAGAGCCACCTCTGTGCTCTAACTGGGAGGGAAATAGCTCCCCAAGGAAATACAGAACTAGAGCACGTGGGGCAATCTCTCCAGAACAGCCCTGTCAGATGGGAGCTGCCCTGCACCCTGTGGCTGCCCGTCCTGCCAGGGTGAGCGTGGCTGCTGCTTCACCCTGGCTCCTGGGCAAGGCTGGGAGGGGGCTTCTCCATCCCAGAGCCATGGACCCCATTCCAACCCGCCACTACAGGAACCTGGGGGCTTCCAGGGGCTGCAGGGGCAGAGTCAGAGGCAGTGGCTCCTACCAGCCCTGCTGCAACCCACCTGTGGGGCTCCTGCTCATGATGACGGGGGTGGCCATGGCTCCCGCGCCGGGGCTCTCGCTGCCAGATGAAGCGCTGTAGACAAACACGTCCTGCTTGAACGGCGACGCGGTGGAGGGCTGGCTTCCCTGCTCAGAGACATGGGACACGACTTTTTCTGCAGCCAGCTCTTCCCCCCACACCCTGCTGACGTTTCCCTGCACCCCTGCCCGTTGGAGGCCCGCCACCAGCCGCTGGTGGGAAAGCTTGTCCCGATGGAGCCACCTCCCAGCCTGGGCACGCTGAGCAGTGCCCAGGGCACGCCAAGGTTCCCTGAGGTGTCACAGAATCACAGAAGGGTTTGGGTTGGAAGGAACCTCAAAGACCATCTAGTCACATCCTCCCTGCCACAGGCAAGAACACCTCCCACTAGACCAGGTTGCTCCAAGCCCTGCCCAGTCTGGCCTTGAACACTTCCAGGGTTGGGGCAGCCATAACACCCTGATGTCCCACCAGGTACCCCAGCCCTCCTCCTCCCCACACCCAGAGATGGAATTGAGCCCCTCCAGCGCTAAGGAAGCATGTGGGGGCCCAGCAGAGAGCACGCAGGGGTCAGGAGGCAGCAGGAGCCGAGGGACACGAGGAGTGTGTCAGGGGGTGGGTTTGGTGCCTACCACGCTGTCGTACTCCTCCAGGGTCTCGCTCTCCCCCGCCGTGCTGCTGAAGCTGCTGGTGCTGGAGGAGGAACGGGAGATGTTCGACCGCCCGTTCTCTTTCAGCTTGATAAACGGCCTAGGGAGAGGCGGAACGGAGGGAAGGGCGCGAGGCTGGCACCGGGGAAGCTCGTCCCTTGGGCTGGGGCAGCGGGGCAGACCTGCCTGCCCCCCTGGAGCAAAGTGCTGCCGTGGGCATGAACCTCTCAGGTTGTTCTGTACATAACCACACCCAAAGGCGTGGGATAAGGTGGTGGGGGGGTGGCCCAGCAGGAAGCCCAGGGTGCAGCTGACTTCCCCTTGGCAGGGGGAACAGGTACTGCAGCCTCCCCAGCCCCTGTGCCCTGAGGATTTGGGCAGCCTCTGCCAAATACTGCTCCTGGCTCTCCTTTGTGAAGACCATAAGGGAGCTGTGTTCATGAATCACGAGAATCTTTTCTCCCCTTAGTATCAAACTTATTTATAGTAAAACCTGGCAATGATTTTGTTTGACAAAGTCTCTGATGTCTGTAGGATGGACTCTTCCCGGCTCACCTGTCTTTGTTGGGGCATATTTCAGGGGAGCTGGGGTTGGACGAGGTTTCAGACTTCATCTCTTGGGAAGAATGTCCCAGATCTGGTGTCTTCTGGGCTCCAGAAACACTGTCACTGAGGGCACCAAGAGACAGGTTGCACAAGTTATACAAGAGGCTCCTTAAAAAGGATGGTCAAATTATACCAAATATAAACTGTGAGAGTGACAGATGCTCTATGGGTACCACCACTTTGATTTAAAACAGAGGGAAGGGATCCAAGGAGCAATTTCTCAAACATAGCAGAAGCAGCTCTTGTTGCTGGTTCTGTGAAAAGGAGGGGCTGCACCCTGGCATAGGTTTCTAGCACCCACCAACAGCTTTCCTCATGTTTAACACCAATAGGGTCTTTTAACCTCAGTGACAGGGCGATGACAAACTCACCACCTTGTCCTGCTCTCCACCTGGCTCTCCGACGTCGTGTGCAGGCGAGGGAACAGCCCTGACCGGCGCTTGATGGGGCTCCTGGACTGGTTCTTGGCAGCAGTGGCTGGTACAGGGGGCTGAAAGCAGAGAACAGTCTGGATTGGAGAGCACAGCTCCCTCCTCGGAGCTCAGAAACCAAACACCCTGCACGGAATTGCGGTGCCTGCGATTCCCAGCCTACGCACCCAGAAAATATGTAATGTCAGAACTTCTCCTCTATCTCCTTTGTGCTTTGGGGCTGAAAATCTCAGAAAGCTCATCTTTGGTTCTCCCACAGAACAAGCCCAACTTGAACAAGGCATCCAAACCCATGGTCTACTTGTGTCTACTCCTTTACCCTTGCTGCCCACACAGGGGACTGCCAGACTGTCAGCACAGTGCCCCACGGGGCTGCGGTGGGCTGGATAGAGGAGGGGCAGTGGGATGGAGGGACAGCAGGACAGCGGGACAGCAGGACAGAGGGACAGCAGGACAGAGGGACAGCAGGAGGGAGGGAGGGACAGCAGGACAGAGGCACGTGTGGCTGCACTCACCGAGAAGGTGGTCTTGGTCACCTCGCCGCTGTTGTGTGCGATGCCCCCGCTGAGGCTGCCCGGGATGCCACTGCCATGGTGCTTCTTCTGGCTGCCCACCATCGTCTCCATGGAGTGGCTGCGCACCCGGATGGCTCTCTGGGGCAGAGGGGACAGGGGACAGCGGGTCAGCACCACTCTGGGGGACGCTGGCCTTAGAACCCCTCCCCAGCTCCAGGTCTCCCCCAGGCACATGGGAGAGCAACTTGTCTGGGCCTCCCGAAGAACCAGCACACCCAACAACAACCTGACTGGTGACAGCAGAGCCCTGGCAGGTGCAGTTGAGCATGGGCCACCCTTGGGGAGCCCCTCAGCCACCACAACATCAGATTTTCCCCCCATTGCTCTGTGATACCAAGGACTGCAGCTCTGCAACCAGGAGCAGCAGATACAAGCCCCACGTCCAGCCTCCTGCCCGGTGCCTGCCCAGTGTTCCAGACCCCTTGTCAGGAACGGGGACCACAAGCGAATCATAAGCCGTGATTGTGTGCACACCTCCCATGATTCTCCCTGGACTTGGAGAGGACAGGTCCTACATGGCCTCCAGCCCTGCCTGCACCTCTCCTGCACTGACAGACTCCTCCCCAAAACAGCTCCTGACCTGGAGGTTTCACAGCCACACAACAGCGCTTCTATTCTTCAGTGAGCTAATGCTTGAGAATACATTCAACCTGAAGCTCTGCTGCAGGTTTGGTCCATCCACCTCTGGAAGAGACCGGGGTGAGCCCCACAGCAGCAACCCTGCAGCAGCTGCAGACTCTCCCTGCTCCCTTTGATCTTCACATCTCCCTGTCAAGCACCCCCTTCCCTCACTCTTCACAGCAGTCACCTCTCCGTGCTCCCTTCACAGCTATTTCCATCGCTGTACTGTGCCAGCTGCTCCTCCAGCCCCTGAATCCCAGCCCAGGCTAAAGAGGGGAATTGAGCCATCGCAGGCCAGACTGCTGAAGGTGCCAGCACTGCATCCACAGTGCACAGGCATCTGTTTACTGCTGGCCCTGGGGGTCGTGGAGCTGCAGCCCTGAGCTCTCACAGAGCCCCCAGTGCTGGAGAGGACAGCCCCAACATCCCCTCCTACACATCCAATAACAAACACCAAGCCAGAGTCCATCGGACCAGATTTATTTGGGTTAGCAGCAGTTCACACATGATTTGACAGTGTTTGTAGGTAAAAGTGACCGGTTGCTTTGCTGCCCAGCAGTGCCTGCGGGTGCTCACACCCTGCAGGCTCCTGCCCTGAGCTGGGAAGCTCTGCAGGGCACCCAGCACCCCCTCCCCACAGAGCAGCTCCTCTCCCTGCAGCAGAGGCAAAGGCACCTCTGGCTCTCTCCTGGCCCAGCAGAAATGTGCTCTGCTCACCTCTGAGAGCCCGTCCCCTGGTCGTGTGGCCAGGGCAATGGGGCTGCGAGCTGGGTGCTGGGTGTGAAGCACTGGGCAAAAAGGTGTCCTCAGGACCGGGTCTCACCCCTTGCAGCCCTCATTCACCGTCTGTATCTCCCTGGTCACTCCAGGAACGCTCGGTGCAGGACAAAAGCCAGCAGGCAGCCCAGCAGAGCAGGCCCAAGGCGGCCAGGCAGGCGCAGCCCAGCACAGATCGTGGGGCTCACCTCCCACCCCAGCACTCCCTGCAATGCCAAGAGAGCACGGTCTGTCTCCTCACACACACACAGTGAGTCAAACATGACTGTTCAACCTCAGCACCGAGCCCCTGTGAGAGTGCTGTGACGTACAACTGACTGCACAGCAGTTCCACTCCCACGTCTCACGCTGCAACAGGACACACCTGAGCCTCCCCCCACTGCAGGAGGGTCTGGGGAGATGCACACTCCTCCTCCATGGCCCCATCCTCCAGGTGCAGGGTGAGGCAACTCATCTACCAGTGCCTGCTTCTCTGGGCTGTGGATATCACTGTGCCTGTGAAGGACCTGCAGGAGCTGTCCCAGGACAGCTGCAGGCAGGACAGCCCCCTGCCCACACGCCATGGCTGCTCTGCCTCAGCCCCATCCCTGCTCCAAGGCAGCTCCACCGGAGACACCCGGCAATGGCTCATTCCCCCAGACTCAGGTGATCCCTCCATCTCCAGGGATCTCCCCACTGCCCAGCCAATCACTGACCCCAAGGCCAGGGGTTGCTCAGAGTTTCCTCCACAGCATTTTACCTCTGTTCCTTCTCCTCCAGCCCACACCATCTGCTCTACCTCACACTCACCCAGTCCCTCCAGCACACCCAGCACCTCTTCCCCTCTCTACACCCCCCACTTCCATTCTATCTCCTGCTTTAAGCACAGTGACCACCACCTCCCCCTTGCTTGCCATGGCAGTCACCTCAGGAACCTCTCCTGCTCCCTGTCACACAACAGCATCCAGCAACTGGTGGCAGGAGCAGGACCTGCTGTCACAGCAGAGCCCGGCTGCAGGCACAGCACGTGACGGGGTCTGGGCCTGGACTGACATCCCTCTGGGCACGTTAAAAATGCCTCAGCACACCGGTGGAGGAGGAGGTGCTCAAGGGCTCCAGAGAGCTCCCCACAATGGGGACACTCACCAACAACAGTGGAGACCACACCAGCCTGCATCTGCTCCCACTGGGGCCAGCTCTGGTGCTGGGGGAGACCGAGCAGCCTCCACCTCCTCCCACCACCCCATCCTCAGGGGACAGCTCCTGTTCCCCAACACTGCTCATCTGCATCTCCCACCAACACGTGCCAGCCCTGGATGAACTTCAGCTTTGCTCTTGGCTTTACCTTGAAGGACTCCAGGAAGCCTCCATGACCCCCATTCTCCAGCTTGTCTTCCTCGGGCCCCAGCCCCAGCATGGTCTGCGTGTGTCCGTGGAGCTCGTCGTGCAGGTTGTCCAGCAAGGCAGCCCGTGTCCGGTCCTGCAGGAACGAGAAGGGGCTCAGCAGGGCCCCGAGGGAGCAGCAGAGGCACCGACCCCCTGCCCAGCTGGCTGTCCCTGCTCCAGGGCAGCGCCTGCCCCACGAGGCCTCGTGGCCACCGCGCTGCAGTCGCTGTCCCTGCAGGCACCGACCCATTTCAGCAGGGAAAGGGGGCTTTGAGGAGGGACAGGAGAACTGCCCACACCCACCCCGGTGCTGGGCAGGGACATGTGGGCAGGACAGGAGAACTGCCCACACCCACCCCGGTGCTGGGCAGGGACACACGGGCAGCTTTACCTCCAGCTTGGCAAACTTGTCAGACTTGCAGCAGGCGTTCTCGGCGTTGATGAGCTTGGTCAGCAGGAACTCTCGGAACTCGGGGCTCTGCAGGGACAGAGCCAAGGTGGAAAACACCCACTGTTGTAAGACCCTCCATATCCCTGGAGCTGTACCAACCCAAAATGTCAGCTTACAGCACCCTGAAGCCCCTCCAGATGTGGAAGCATTGGTGGAAAACCCTGGACAGGCTTGGGATGCCCTCCTACACCAACACAGATCCCCAGCACCAGAGCCACCGTCGCTGCCCCGTGTGGGTGATGCCATGCACTGGTGCATGGCCACTCACCCTACAGAAATCCCAGAGCCTCACTGGAAACCAAGATCTATGCAGATCAATTCCAGAAGTCATGTTTTCTCCAAGGTGGAAATGCTTGCAAACATCTCAGACATACACATCTACTATTTGTAAGGCTTGGAACGTTCCTCCCTCAGCTCCTACCTTCTGGAACACCGGCGGGTTTGGCAGGGGTGGCCCGAAGGAGGGGACGTCTTCCCGGGCTGTGACTGACACCTGCAGAGCCAAGAGACATGTTATTCTCATGGGTGCAGGAGGATAACAGGGTTTATGCTACCCACACCCAGGTGATGTGTCAGGTGGATGTGAGCTGTCCCAAGGCACATTCAAACACCGAGGAGCATCAAAGCTCTTTAACAAATGAGCTGTTCCAGGAGCTGTTATACACGCCTTGAACAATTCCAGGGATGGGGCAGCCACAGCTTTTCTAGGCAATCTGTGCCAAGGCCTCCCCACCCTCACGGGGAAGAATTTCCTTCTAATCTCTCTACTCTAACCCTGCCCTCTGGCAGTGGAAAGCCATTCCCCCTCGTGCTGTCACTCCATGCCCTTGTCAAAAGATGCTGTAGAAAAAAGGGGCAGGTGCATGTTGGGACTGCCCTCACCTTGTACGCCGTGTTATCCCCCTCGGGGTTCTCCACCTGCACCACGATGTAGGCGTGCAGGAAGTTGGAGGCAATCATGTCTGGGACAAACGGCGTGTTCTCCTCTTGGAAGATCACTGCCACGATGTCATTGCCGATGTGCCTCTTCCTCTGGAGCTGAGCGGGAAGGAAGAGCGCTGGGTCAGCAATGCCGGGCGGTTCCACTCCCGTGGGAGCAATGCCAGCCCGGGCTGGGAAGCCAAACAAGCACTTCCAGGGGGCTGGGGCTCAGCAGCACCCACGGCACTGGGCAGGGCAACGTCAGGGCATCCCCACTCAGACCCTTCTGCGCAAGGAAACTCGTCTCTCTTACTTGCTGTGTGTCTCCTTCGGTAAAAGGCAGCTTTGTAGAGACGTGAAACATTATCTCCCTGTCCCTGAACACCGTGTACACAGACTCTGCTCCCGTCTGCCCGTGGCTGACATCCAGGCCTCCTCGAAAACTGGAGACGAAGGGAAAGGCAGCGAGAGAGGAAGAAATATTAATTAAAAGCCTCACAGAAAGTGCCAGCGGCTGTCAGGGGACAGGCTGATGGAACAGCCCAGCTCATTTATCTTTATCTAGAAGTGAGCAAACGGAAAGAACAAACCATGTCACCCGTTGTAACCAAGAACTGCCATCACCAGCCCAAAATCCAGGGTGTGCACAGAGCAGGGCCAGTCAGCCAGGGCTGACCACAGCTGTGGGACTGGTGGTCTCATCACCCCTTACCAGCAGCAGGGGGTCTCTGCCCACACCAGAGACCACCCTGGAGGCACCCACAGCTGAGCCACGACACTGGGCACGGCACATTTCCACACACAGTTCCTTCCATCTACGGCTGAGCACAGCCAGATTTTATCACAACCTCAAATCTGCAGGGAAATAAGTTTTTCTCTCTTGGCAGCTCCAATTTTTTTTTTTTCTGAAGACTCCTCCAGCTTTGAAAAACAAGCCAAAGCTATATTTGCTCCTGCTCTGCATATCCCGCTCATGAGCGAGATGACTTCTGTTCTCACACATAGATATTTTTACATATGACATAGTCTCTTGTTAATGCATTTGTAAAATCATCGCTTTTAGCTAACTTACCCTTTGAAGTCCTGGAGTGTTATGGTGTCTCCCAGAAAACTTAGGAAGTTCTTGAAGGCAGTGCTCTCTTCATTATTGCCAAACAGCTCCTCCTCTTGGGTCTGCAAAACACAGGGTGCATCTGCTGACAGCCCCCATCTCGCTGCCTGTCCATCCCCTGCCACCTCCTGCTGCATCCACGGGGTCCCAGGGTGTGACCAGCACCTTGTTCCAGGCCCCTCCCCAGCACTGCCTGTGGGCTGTCACAGCCTGCTTGGCCCCAGGACACTCCAGGGTAAAACTGCTGAGAGCTGCTTTTGACCTGCAGCAAGGACCTTAGGATAATGTCCAGGAAACACCAAAACACAAGTGAATCCTCCACTGGAAAATCCAAGCCCTAATCGCCCTCCAGGTGCTGTATTTCAGAACAATGAGACCCTAATTATGGCCTTGCATGAGTCACTCCATCAAACCCAAAATGTAATATGTAAGATAATTAGAGTGCCTGTCAGAATAATTCTTGGAGAGTTCTGAGGCTGAGCTGCCTCTGAACTCCCCATCCTGAGTCCCCCAGCTAATGACAGCGTTTTCAGCAAGTGCCTGTCTTCAGAGCCCACAGTCCCTCCAGACAAACATAGCTGTTTTGCTGTCTAAACATACATCTGATTAAAATACCACGCCTGCTAAAATCCATCTTCACATCCGCTTTTCCCTACAGCTTGTGGGCTGATTTCCACCCCGAGATTTTTTAGTCTCATTTTTTAATGAGTAGGGAAAACAAGAGCAACAAGAAATGCAGACAGTGAAGACACAGAGGTGCTGCATGTGGCAGAATTAACAACAGGGTAGAGTCTGTGCTCATGAAACACGGCTCTCTGGTGTGCAGGGACACGCTCCAGGAGAGTGGCACTGAGGCAGCTCACCTGCCTGAACTTCTGATAGATCACACCAAACTTGAACGTGTTGTTGACCTCGTGTTCGTCGTACGACACTATCATCTGGGACGCCTGCAGGAAAGCAAAACAACACTTGTGTCACCAGGTAGCTCAAAACGTGGCAGCCAAAAGATCAAACCCACGGGCCGTGACACCACTCCTCACGGTGGGGGTGGGGAGAGCCCCCACAACAGGGTACTGCAATGGCACCAGGAGAGCAGAGAGGGCAAAGAAGCCAAATTCCCACATAATTAGGCCAAAAGTTTTCAACAGTGGTCCCAGGTGGGGTTCTCAGCATCCCTGCTGGGCAGGTTACCTCACCTTGGGGTAGAGAACCGGGTTAAACTTCAGCCCAGAGGCATCATCACAGAAGGCCTGTGGGCAAAAGGAAAGAGCAGTCAGTGGTGGGTCCCTGGCCAAAACTTCACAGCAAGGCCATGAATGTGGTGTAAAGAAGCCAAACCCAGCGTCATTACAGGAGCTCCCTGCTTTGCATCCTCTCACTGGGATGCCCTGTGGCCTGGCTGGCACCCAACTGAGGGTGCAGGTGTCCCAGCCCAGCCGGGCATTTTACCTTTGCAATCTGGGGGATACTGGGAAGCTTGCTGAATCCTGCCAGTGGGATCCTCTCGTGCAACGTCTTCACTTTAGACCTAGCAAAGAAACAGCGAGCAGAGAGACATCAGGGAATGTCCTCAGCAAAGCCACGCCAGCTCTTGGGAAACACCTCTGCGCTCCATTCGTTGGCCTGGTTAGTGAGCAAAGGCTCAACTTGTCTCATCTCTGCAGCTCTTCAAATATTCATAGTTTGGAGAGAACTGACAAAATGCTTCAGACATGTCCTGTCAGCTTACAGATGGATGTTGAGAGATGTGACTGGTGTTAACCCAGGGAGGATTAAACCTGCAGAGCTTTACACTCCGTTCCAGCGGGTTTAGCACCAGATCAAAGTCTCATGTTCATTCTCAGGTTTGGGCAGTCCCAGTGCAGAAACACAAGGATGCTGTCACTGCTTCCCATCCCACCCTGACCCCCTGCACGCTGCTGCCAGTCTGGCTCAAGCATTTGCTGTAGAAACCGGGGACTCCCAAAGAGAGAATATTTTGTTAAACAAGGCATTTTTTTCCATACCTGAGTATAACCCTTAAATATTCTGTGCCATCTGTCTCCTCACATTTAACAGAAAGGATCAGATTTCCGAGG
Organism: Lophotriccus pileatus; assembly: GCA_035583135.1. Lineage (NCBI taxonomy): Eukaryota > Metazoa > Chordata > Aves > Passeriformes > Tyrannidae > Lophotriccus > Lophotriccus pileatus. The sequence goes on from JAWWES010000048.1 coordinate 379,811, forward strand.
CTGCTGGCTGTACAGTAGAAATTTAAATGATCCTAAAAATAGAAGACAGCATGTTAGTGGCAGGGAAGCAGCTTACTGATGGCAAGGACACTGCCCGGACACTCACCTGCCACCCTGCAACCCTCCCATCCCTAAGGGACACACTCTTGTCAGGGCAGGGCTGTAATCCCTCTGCCAATGGACTTCAGCACCCTGCTCTCAGTGTGTTCAGAGGGTCAAAGAGGATTACAGGGCTGGGAGCAAGAGGGCAGAGGCTGCCCTGCTGGGCTCAGGCATCTGGTTAAGCCCAGGGTCCCACAGACAGGAGGCTCAGAGCTTGGTGTCCGGGGACCCCCGTGACTGTGGGGCCAGGGGTGAAGGCTCTGCGTGGCCATCACTGCCATGCTGGGAACCTCCTGGGACCTTCACTCCTTGCAAAGGAGGAAGTTGCAAAATTTACCCATTTTGGTCACAACTGGAGACTTTTTCTTGGGCAAAGCTGTGCCATGTTCAGCCCCGAGGGTGGGGGCACCCACCTTCCCCAGGAAATGCTTGCGGTAGGCTCTGGCCTCTCCCTTGCACTCCAGCTTGTAGCCATAGGTGCTGGGGCTGAGGTTCTCCTCCTCCTCCTCGCAGATGCTGCTGTCGGATGAGGTGGGCGTGCCAAGGTTTTCGGGGTCTTCGATCCAGTACCCCCCAAACTGGGGCAGGATGATCAGTGGGTACGGCCTGCCCTTCTCTAGGATCTGGAGAGACACGTGCCATGAGGGGTCAGGCAGGACAGGGGCGTGGATGTGGGGTACAGAGCTCATGGCCCCATGTTCTTGCCCCTCCTGCAGCAGACCCAAGTCCTGGCACTGGGGGAACGAGTCCAGCCCAGAAGGCATCCAGGGGGTTCAGTGCACCCACCTCATCAATGCTGGGGTAGGGGATGTAGTCTTCCTGGAAAAAGGAACCAAAACACCATCTATGACCATGTGTTCCCCACCAGCCATCTCTTCACCCCAGACTTGCACACACAACCCTGAGAGCACCTCGAGCACCCGCTGCCCTGATCTCTCCCAACCCCACACCCTGTGCCAGGGGGTGATGGGAGCGATTCCACTGCCAGGTGAGAGCACAGCAAGGGTTGTGAGCCCTGGGGTGGCACCACCGTGCTGCCCAGGGACATGCTGCAGGGACCCTCCATGCTCAGGGTCAGCAGGAAGGTGGCAGGGCAGGTGTCAGTCCTGTCTGAAGGGGGTTCCACTATCAGTGCTGTGGCAAACCCCAACCCTTTTACACAGCTCAACACTGAAATGCTCTGGCCTGGACATAAAGCTGGATTAGGGATTTACAGGCACCAAATTCCCATCTTTGCAATTCAATCAGTGTCTTGTTTTCAGATAACATCTAAATCCTTTCCAGCCCTTCGAGTGACTGTCTTTGATGATCACATTAAACCTCTGGGAGCGAGAGCACAGGAAGAGATCCCCACAAGAAACAAAAATCAACCAACCTTGTGTTTCTGGCTTGCAGACCTCTGTTCTTCCAGCTTTGGTGCCTGTTTGGAACAAAATGAATGAATCAAATAATTAAGATGTTTTCAGCAACACAGGCAGCTGGCCCACAAACATGAGGGTCTTTTGCTACATGGAGACAGCTCCAAAGTGGCTGAAAGGGGAGCCTGTGCTCAGGATGAGCCTCCCAGCACGGCAATGTAGGAGGTGCTGTGGGGCCTCTGCCCTCAGGGCTCTGCTGAGGGGAACATCCCACTATTCCTGGCATGCACACTGCTGCTCACCTGCATTTTTTCCAGCATTTCGAAGAACTCTGCCGACTGAAAAGGAAAGAAGGAAATCTCTTGTTTGATGAAGTGGACACAAGGCAAGCCAGCCCAAGCCACAGTGGTGTGCATGATCTGGTCATTGAGTCATTTCTTTTCCCGATCACAGCAGCGTCAGCGGAGCCGCTGCCGGTGGCGCTGGGCTGCCCGTGCAGGGTCAATCCCCACTCGCCACTTGCCAAACGAACTAAAGAGATTAGTGAGCCTGACTCCAATCAGAAACCCTGTGTGTGCCCTCTGCAGAGCACCAGTCCCACAGCCAGCCCGTTCTGCTGCCTGGCTCCAGGGCTGTGGTTGCCCTGGGACAAGAACCCAACAGAGCTCGGACAGCCCATCATCACCTCCACGAGAGGTGCCAGAACCACACTAGTCACTCACTCACTCAGCCACGCTCTCCCTTGGTCACAGGGTACTTCAGGTAACCCTTTTCCCACCCTGATCTACCTGTGCTTCCCAGGGGCTCTGGTCCTGGTGGCAGCCACTGCAATGAGAAGCTGCTCCAGGGCCACCCCCTCAGCACAGCTGAACCTCAGCTGGACAATCCTTATCCCTTGCCCAGCTTTTCCTGCTCCCAGGTACACACAAATAAATTATCCAGTCAAACTATGGCTGTAAATGTTGTGGCACTCCCAGTAAACCAGTAAGTGGCTTTTCTGGAGGTGTGACACAGCAGCCCTGCCTCTCTTCCCATCCCTCCTCCCTCTATCCCGTGTTCCCTCCTGGCCTCCCGCCCTGCTCCAGGTGCAGTAATCCCAGCTCACGTGGCTGAGGAGAGGCTGGGCCATGGCAGACACTACCAGTCAGGGTGCAGAGCAGAAAGCAGGATCAACAGCTCCCATGCTACCAGATATCAGAAACAGTTTGCAGGAGAGGTTTGTGCAAGTTGGAGCAGAAGGGATCATGGTGAAAAGGGGAAAGGCCTGGGGGGTGATTTTTAGTGAGTTCATAGAATAGACTGAATTTCTCAAAACACAAAAAAAAAGGAAGAAAAAAACAGAGGAGGACACGAAGAAATGGAAATCAAAGGCCAAAGGAAAATCTGAGAGATTTTCCTTTAATAATTGCAGTGAGTGAAGGTCAAACTTACAGCAGGAGCACTCTACAGCTGCCAGCCAGTAAGTGGCTGCTTCAGAGGTTTTACAAATAAAATGACACCCAGAAAAGCCCTGCACCGGGCGGGAGCTGCCACGGATGGAGGGCAGCGAGCAGAGCTGTGCCAGGACCCTCCCCAGCACTCCCCCCCACTTGTTGCAGCACTCACCAGCACTCCCAGAAGAAATCCATCACCTTCTCAGCATCAGCCCCCGCCTGCACCAGCCAGGCAGCCACGACTGCTGCCGCGGCACGTCTCCCTCACGGGCACCCAGCAAGGGGGACCCAGCCCGGCCATCCCTGCCCAGCCCCACACCTCCCTCGTTAATGTTTCCCAAGCCAGGGGCACAGCAGAGGCTGCCCTGTTATTTCAAGGGGTGGCTCCCCTGGGACGCAGTGCCCGGAACAGGTTGGGCAGGAAGCAGTGAGGGTTCGCAGAGGACGGGCAGGTGCTGCTGGGATGCAGTGCAAAGCTCCACGGGCAGCAGGTAAAGCCCCACAACGGGGATGCACGGCCCCACAGAGGGACTCATGGCCCTGCAGCAAGATGCACTGCACCCCTCAGGTGGGCACTCTCCTGGGAGAGCCGCAGGAAAAACCGGGCACTGGGCAGGAGATGGAAAATCGCTCTCCTCCTGGAAATCTGTATGCACAAAAAAGCCACAGCCCTTCCAAAGGAGCTGAATGAATCCCAGGCGTAAATCCTCTCAGAGTCAGCGCAGGACAACCCAAGCTGCTGGCTCAGGAGCTGCAGAATGGGCACCAGCAGCAGTAGGGCCTTCCCATCCCAGCAGCACAGGGAGGAGGCAGAATGCAGCCTCTTTGGCCAGAATGCCTGCACGGCTCCGACAAAGCAAGGCAGTCTCAGCTGCCACTGACTTGCTCCTGTCCCAGCACCCATGCCTACCCCCATCCTCTCTGTGATACTAAGCCTTGCACAGATCTCTGGGAAGCACCTTAGGAGTCTAGCAAGAGCAGGGCAGAGCAGGATGAGAACCAAGGACTCAGACTCAATGCCCTCATGCTGTGCAGCATCTCACAGCAGACTCAGCTTATGCCGGGGCCAAGGGACCCCCCGCACCCTCTGCAGTGGCACCACCACTGACCCCAACTGACTCCTGAGAACCAGGTCTCTGCCTCCCAATCACAGTCACCTCAACTTGGCCTTCATCAAGCTGATGGCTCCTTAATCCCTGACATCTCCTGTCCCAGGCACCTTGAGGTCCATCTCTTAAATAACAGCAGATACGACCCACACTCTGCCTGCCTCGGGCCAACAGCAGCGAGACCAAAGTGGCAGCTCTGGGAACCTCCAGACAAGGCGACAGGCAAACAAACCCAGAGGCCCACAGACAACTTCCAGCCTGGAAAACACGTGGCTTTATTTCTGTTTGGCACCCCTGGAGTTCCCTGTGCCTGGCACAGCTCAGCAGTGGCCGAGAGGTCCCTAGCAGGAGGCAGCGGTGGGTTAGCCCCTGCGGCAGCGCCCACCTGCCAGGGCTGCACCGTCTGCCTCGTGCCGGCACAGAGCCACCCACCACGGTGCTGGGGAGGGTTCCTGGGAGGAAAACAGCCCTGGAACTCAGCGCTCTGCTCGGCATTCCCGCTCGCGTTGCAGGATGGGCCGCTGGCACACACGCCCTGCCGATGGAGGGATGGATGGTGTCGGAACAGGCTCAATTCCAGAAACCACCTACTGCTGCTCCCGCGGGAACAGCCCTAATCCGTGCAGCTGCTGCGTTGGAAGTGCCGTTCCTCACCAGCCCGGCTTTCCAAAGCGGTGCCTCGTTCGGACCGCGCGCCCCCGGCCCGGCCCAGCACCCTGCACTCACCTTCATGGTCGGGGGGGCGGTCAGGGGGGGCGACAGTGGCCGCTCCGGGACGGGCACATCCGCGCTGTTCAGCAGCTCCTGCTTCCTGGAAAACCAAACACAGGCGTGTCAGCTCTCGCTGCCCGAGCCAGCGTGCGAGGCAGGAGATAAGGGTTATCTCCCTTGGCAAAGCCATGGCATGTGGCTGCCTGGACAGTAATATCTGGAATCTGAGAAAAAAACCCAACAGACGGTGTTAGAAGGCGATAAAAGTAACCAGAAAAGCCCCGTGCCCAGGGTGGGCTGTGAACCCTCGCTGCCCCTCTGTGGTGCTGGTGGTGCAGGGCCAGCAAGGCTGGGTTCCTGTGACAGCCCATGCCCACGCCTTCCCTCCCTCCAGCACCTCCTCTACCGGGGCAGCACCTGCAGCTGAGCAGCCTTCTGGCAGCAGAGGAGGCTCCCAGCTTGGTGACACCCAGGGACACCCCAACATGGGTTTGGAGGCACCCACCCACCCAGGCCCCTTTGACAACAGGGCACCTGGCACAGGCACTGTATTTGGAGGCAGCAAGAAGCATCAGGAAGATGCAAGACCCCAGGAAAGCAGGGAGCAGAGCCCGTGCTATGCACAAAAGCCCCCTAAACCTCGGAAAGGCACGGCCTCGACCCTCCACTCAACAAAATCCCACCCCTCTCAGCCGGCAGTTCCCGGGCTGGCAGCCACGCCGTCGCACAGCAGCACTGCCAGATGCTCCTCGGGGAGGCAGAAAATCTGAGGTTTAATTTAGTTTCCTCTCGTCCCTGCCAGGTTAGTCCTGCAGAAACCGGGCCAAAATGTCCAACTGTTTATCTCGCCGTAACGAGGTTTGGTTCCCATGGCAGCCTGTCCCAGGATGGCTCCACACAGCACAGTGTGCTCAGCAGCAGGCACTGCTGCCCACTGGGGCCCTCTCCAAAACGAGGTTCCTGCCAGAGGGTGCACACCTGACCTCTGGAAACACCTCCAGCCCCACCATCCCGGGCCCTGCCCTCCCGCTCACACTGCCCTCCCCTCCCAAGTCCCATCACTTGTGACAGCAGGTGACAATCACCTGCCGGTCACGGGGAGGCTCGGCTGACTCCAGCCCCTCCTTGGCAGGGCCCTGTGTCACACAGAAGCCAGGGAATGCCGAGGGGATGCAGTGGGGATGAAGCAGGGAGCAGTGGAGTGCTGGGAAGGCAAAGTGGGACCAGCCACACAGACACAAGGCAGCAGGGGCGGCAGCACCTCTTGGGCTGTGCCAGCAGTGCAGCCACAGCAGGAGCGACCGAGAGAAATACCCACCAGGTTGTGTCCAAACGTGAATCCAGTCCAGGGACTGATGTTTCACATTATATTAAACCAAAATACATCTTCTTTCAATTTTTTTTTTGTCTCGGGGCAGGTTAAATTTACATTGTTATAACTCTTTTGAGCTCTTGGCAATTTTTCCATGCAAAAAATGAACCGAAGCAATGTGGGGCAATAGCAGAATTCCTCTCCTGCCCACCTATACTGTTTATCTAGCTCCTTCCCTCTGTGCTCTCCTCAATCTCACCAGGACTCCACTGCTGAAAAATGCCGAGGATGACAGATTTTCCCCGTTTGCTCTTTGACTTTCTAGGACACTAAAGCACAGCCTGATCTGGAGCAAAGCACTCATCCTCTGCTCTCCTTGCTTTGAACCCTGAGCTCTGCCTGATTGCACTCAGCTGCACAGCGGCCTCCAAGGCATAAAATGGATACGACTTTGCAAAGATTAAAGTTCTAGGGATGCGCACAAATAATTTGATTTGATCTGGGATTTGTAGTGGGTTGCCATAGCATCGTATTCTAAGTATTATAAAATCACCCAACTTAACAACACGTTCCTCTGTCACATGCTGCTTCTTTGGGGCCAAACTGATGGAACTCCTCCTGCAGTTCTGGGAGAGCAAAACAAGCCCATCCCCAACCACCACTTGGAAGTGGCCTCCACACTGGGAATCTGTTCTGCTGAATCCAGCCACAGATGCCAGTGATTCAATCTGCCATCAGCACCGGGGTCAAGGGCTAGTGGCTGATTTCCCAAACAGATTAACCTCATGGGATGAAAAACGAATCGTGAGGAAGATCAGCACGTCTTTGTACACCAGGGTCCAACCCAAGGATCCCCCTGAGGTGACCCCAGAGCCAGGAGGGGCTCTCGGCAGCCCCACGCTGAGACACGGCGCTGGCACTGAGAATACCAGTCCCTGCAGAGCCCCAAGCACAGCAAAGGTCACAGGTGCCCTGCCAGCCAAGAACGGGGCCGGGACGCCGCCAGCTCGCCCCGCACTCGCCTCTCGCCGGCACCACGCGCGGCTCCAGCGCTGACCACGACCCAAAGGTCCCCGCGCTGTGCTCGCTCCGAGGGGCACCTGAGCCCAGCAGCTCGTGGGGCAGCTCTGCCTGCCCCCAGAGCCCTGCACCCACCCTGGACACAGCCACAGCTCAGCACCAGGGCACAGGATGGGGAGAGCAGCCTCCAGAGCCGCAGGGATGGGCACTGCTCTCTCCAAAAGGAAGCACAGGCATCGCTTTAGTAATTTTATTTCTTTGTTTTCCTCATTAGGCAAATTAAGGGAGAAGGAAAAGAAAGAATCAGAATCCTGCATACTTAGTAAATCTAATTAAGAAAATACCTTAATGCAGTTATGCAGGGCCAACTGCAGGGTTTCCTAACAGAGACTGAGACCAGCTCTGCCATCCTGGCACGATCCCATCCAGGACCCAGCTGTTGCCAGTTCCCAGGGAGGCAGAGCCCACCAGGCCAGGGCTGCCCCCCTGGCTTCTCCCAAAGTGGGAGAAAATGGGGAGTTTTCACCCCATTTTGAACTCATGGGCATTGGTGAGCGCCCAGCAGAGTGAGGGTAGGTGAGGTCCTTCTCTTTAAAGCATCCCTGATCATATCCCAAAATACCTTTAAATTCATACCCTAAATTTGGTAAACCCCACTGACATACTGAAATTCTGACTAAAAAGTCCTTTTGAGCACAGAGCCAGGGCTGTCTGGACCCCCAAAATGTTCCCAGACAGACCCTGACTCCAAGTACACACTTCCCTCCTGCTCTCTCAGCCCAAACCCTAACTCCTAATGCATCCCACCTTCTCATTTGTTCCATCTGATTTCCCAGATTGGCTCCAAATTGACACAGTACATTCATATAAATCACTTGTTGGAAGGGGAGATGTCAACATATTACCTGACAGGGAGAAGTGCTCCACACCAAACAGTTGGCTCTACTTCTGTCACACTGTGTGAGCGAGACAGGAGCACCCCAGGTTACTCTTGAGCCACGCTTAATTCCACAGATCAAACCTGGCCTAAGGAGGTGCCAAACTCCTGCAGCAACAAGTTCCACCTGTCAGGTGTTGTATCCTTGAGAAGGTCAGCAGTGACTGTCCTGTAAATTAACAGCCTCTATTTCTGGACTCATCATTTTTTATCCTTGATGGGCATTACCTCGCCAGCTGCTTCCTTTTTACTGTATTTAATATTCTGTGCCCAATCTCTTAAGTTTTCAGAGGGGACCGTGCTTCCATATTGCTTTCCATCCTCCCATACCTGAGCTCAGTCCTGCCCGCAGGAGTGGGGAGTGGGCTGCTCATCCTCCCTCTGCCAAGGCTCCTCTCCATCCCCCACATGGCTGGGACTGACCCCTGGCTCCCAGGACAGCTGCCCACACCCAAGGCAGAGCAGCAGTGGCCAGGAGCCCTCGGCATCTGCTCACAAATTGCAAAAAAACATCCAACCAAAACCGTGGATTTTTTGCAACAGGGACAAGGGCACCTTGATGAGGGTTTACACCTGGAAATCTGCAGTGAGTGCCTGAACAAAGCACCTTGCCCTGACTTTGAGCAGCTCTCTACCCAATCCCGGGATGCCAGGCAAGCAAAATCTCGCTGCATCATCACTCATCCCAGGGAGGACGTCAGCAGAGGACACGCACTGCTGCAGGCTCCCACCAAAGTCAGACGGACCCACGGCTCCAGAGCTCACCCAGACCCAGGCTCCAGGGACCCCCGAGACCTGGACTCCTGCCCAAGCAGCCAGTGCTGCAGAGCTGCCAGAGCACTGGGCAGAGCCCCTGCCATGGAGCATCTTCCCTAAAAACTGATTTCCCTTGTTATGTCCTGGCTCAGGATGGCCCTGCAGCATTACCTTCTCACACCTTCTCACACAGAAGCCTCAAAGTCAGCAAAAAAAAAAAAAAAGAGTGCAGCATTTTCTGGTCCACATTTCTTGCAATAAATTACATATTTGCAAACTGCCAGCCTGCACCTGCACAGCATCCCCAGTGCACCACCCCAAACGGGACCACAGCCAGGCTGGGAGCTAGGTGACATTTAACTGCCAATGAGGTTCCTTTAATTACCCCTCCAAACAGAGAATAAAACATTGTTCAACGGTTCAGAGCGTCCCGCCCTCGTGCAGGCAGTGGGTCCTTGCTGCCTGCACTGGCCAAGGGAGTCTCAGCTGCCTCTGCTGGCAGTGGGGATCCCCTGCCCACACTGGCCGTGGGGTCCCTGCTGCACCACGTGTCGGGGGGATGGTGAGGAGCTGAGTCCTGCTTTGCCTGCACCTCTACAGCCACTGGAATATTTCCAGCTGGCCAAGGACTTCTCACTGGGCCAAGCCAGGACAGTAAAGCTTGATATGCGAGTAATGGTAGGAACAAGTTTTTATCTTTTACAAAATGTGCTGCCTGCTTTCCCTTGCAGGAGCAGGGAAAGTGGAGATTTTCTGCAGATCTGAGTAAATCAGCCAAGGCACATGCAGGCGTTTTCAGACCAGAAGGCTCGTCTGATCCTATTCCTGCCAAAGCCGAGCCAGAAGCCTCGGGCAGCCGTTTCCGAGCTGATTCAATAATTTGCAAATTGCAGAGAACAGCTCCCAGAAACCTGCGTCTCTGAGCACCACGGGATGATGCCAAAGGGCAGGCTGGGAATGGAGGGGTGCCCCACACCGAGGCACCCACCCACCCTTTACTCCACGAGAGAGGACAGCCACCATCGCAGCACCTCACTCGCACACAGGACATTCAGGAAAATTCGTTCAGATATAATACAGCCCAAATTCCAGATTTCCAGAGCAGAACAGGAGCCAGGAGGAGCCCACAGCAGCAGCCACCCCTCAGGGCTCCCTGCTGCTCCCTTCCCCTCAGCGGGGGAGGCAGGGGTGGCAGATTGGAGGTGAAGGGGCTGGGAGGCATCACCAGCTCTGCGAGGGGAGCCTGCTGAAGGTGGTATGTTGAGCTGCACTTTGCTGGGTTGCTAACAAGAAAGGGACATGGGCCACCAGGGACTCTGCAGCTGCCACTGATCCTGCCAGGCTTGCATATGGCTCGTGGAAAGCAAAATTCAATTGCAAATGCAGAACAAAGACTGAATGTAGGAGGAAAAAAAAGCAAATAGGAGCAGGTGGAGGAACTGAGTCCCTTTTGACGATGCCGCTAGCAGTCCTTTCCTTTTCCTGCAGATTATGTCACTTTGATGGCCCTGGCAGCTTGCATAAGATGAAGCAACCACCGTAAAGCACTGCTTGAATTCTTGCAATCACTCCCATGGAGGTTCCTCAGTCCACAGCAGACAGGAAAAAATCTCCTCAGGGTCTTGTTCTCCCCTTGAGATGTCTGTGTGATTCTTGCTGTACTCAGTAAACCCCGCAGCAAGAACTGCACTGAGACAGTTTGTGCACAACATGATGCTGGGGAAAAAAATAAAAATAAAAATAAAAATAAAAATAAAAATAAAAATAAAACCCAGACTTGCACATCACGGGGCAGATTCCTGTGCAAGTTCAGAGACAGGTTTTTTCTCAGCCCTTCAGTGTCATGCTGAGCCCATTCATAGAAACCTGGTACCTTGGGGAAAGACACCTCTGGGAAAGTCTTGCTTGATGTGACTGGTAAAGCAGTCATGGCCTCAAAGCAAACGCAGGATGGCCAACTGCTTTCAGTGGGCACAACATCCAGAGGAGCATTTGGACCCCTGTGGCAGCACACACCTCCCTGGCACTCTGACACTCCACACACACAGCACATGAAAGTGGGAGAAGGAACTACAGACTGCCCCAGAACCGGCCAGCCCCTCAAAACTTGCTGGCCCATGGCTGGAGCCCATCCACAGACAGAATTATGGCAGGGGTGGGCCTGAGCTAAGCAAGGGAGCAACAGCAGGGACAGAAATGGTCAAGCACACCAGTGAGCCCCAGTGCAGTCTCCACACTCCATGTCCCAGACCGTGAGGGAGAGAGGTACAAGGATCCCAGCCATGGCTCAGCTTAGGTGATAATCCATCACTGCTGCTCACTCAGGGAAGGCAGGACCTGCAGGTTGTTCTTTTCCATCTGGTCAGCTTTGATGATCTACCTAAAACCCCAGAAAGGGAGAGGAAAATATACCAAAACAACAGTGACACATGAATTCCCTGGGAAGGCCACTGTTCAGTCATTAAAGCATCACTGAAATCCTGCTCTCAAGGGCACCAGCTGTCCAAGGCAAAGTCCCTACAGCAGAAGCATCGAAAAATGGGGTGTGGACCTGCAACCCACAATTGGGGATGGACAAAAAGCCTCCTTCCCGGTTGCCTTACTCTGATTTTTGATGTTCATAGATTAGGGAGTGGGAGGATACTTTACAATAAAGATTCTAAATAATCGATTCTTCATTCATACGGCTTTGATACAACACCACAAACTGAACCAAGAAAAAGGAAACAAACAGAAACCCCCCTCAGTCTGCAGGAGTGCCCACATCGCTTTCACCCCAAACTCGAGGTACACACACTGTGAGGTGTGGGTACATATTTCTGACTATAACACCGGAGTTGCCAGAGCAGCAGAGTCCTGGAGGAGAGAACTCCCTGCCCGGGGCAGCCCGCACAGATCAGCGCGGGGTCAGTCTCTGATGCCAACAGCAACTCCCTGCAAAGCGGGGGGAGCGGAGCAGATGCCAGCTCGCACAGTACTGCAAGCAGGCCATTTCCTACGGCACAAAGTTGAACACGAAGTACAGCCCGTGGCTTCGGCAATGAAAGATGAAACCATTTGTCAGCTGTTCCCGGAGCAGACAAAGCTGCGGAGCCGAGTCCCAACAGTTCTGCCTGCACGGGGGCCCTGAGAACCGCGCTGGCCCTGCCGGCCCTGCAGCAGCAGCCGCGGCAGTGGGTGCCGGGGTAACCCGGCTCCAGAGGGCTGTCCCGCAGCCCCGCACACGCGTCCCGAGCGGGTCACGGCTCTGCCGGTGCCCGGCTGCCGGTACCGCTGCCGGCACTCCGCGCACACCGTGAGAGGCTCGCTGCTCTCGCCGTTCCCGTTGTCTGGTCCCCGGTACCGGCACACGGCGCACACCGCGAGCAGGTCACGGTTATCCCGGTGCCTGTTTTCCAGCTCCCGGGACCTCCACCGGCACCCACCGCCCCGAAGCTCCATCCGCCGCTGCCCCCGAGCCCCGCGCAGCCCTCGGCCCCGGTGCCGAGCTGCCCCCCTTCCCCGCGGTGTCACCTTCTCTCGCTGCTCTGCCGGGAGCGGTGCAGCAGCCCGATCAGCACCACGGCCGCCCGCACCCCCGCGCGCCGGGCCCGCGTCCTGCCGCCCTCCCGGGACATCGCCGCTCCCGCCGCCGACCGAGCGCCGGCACCGGCGCGTCCACGGCCGCGACCGCCCCCGCCCCGCGCCGCCCCGCACCGCCCCGCACCGCCCCGCGCCGCCGGTAACGAGCGCGGGGCCGGTAACGGAGCCCCGCGGGGAGCGGCTGCGGGTGGCGCCGGCCCGGCCCCCCTTCCCTCGGGCCGCGCGTGTGTGCCCGGAGCGGCTCTGCGGGGCGACAGCGGCTCTGGGCACGTCAAGGGACCGGGGACCGACTGTCCGCGGCGGAGCCCCGGGGTCACCCCGCTGCCAGGGATGTACGGGATGGAGTGCCAGCACCGCCCCTTCAACATGCACAGCAGGAGGACTTTCTCCTGCCCCCAGATGTGTCCCTTACCGCAGCAAACCCCCACGGGACACCCCCCCACGCTGGTCCCAGCCTGACCCTGCCATCCATCTGCAGGGCTGAGCATCTCTCCCCGCTGAGCCCAGGCTACAGCACAGGACAGCACAGGCCCTCCAGCCTGTCCCTCACACCAGAAGCTGGCACACAGCTCCCTCCAGGAAATGAGAGTTATTTCTTCTATTAAGTAAACTGTAAATGATCTACTTCTCACCTCAGAACCTTTCCCTGGAATTTTCACAGAAATTAGGCACGGCACAAACTGTAGCACTCTGAGCAAGCTTCTTGTCTGAGGGACGAAAGCACCATCCACGCTGCCAGCATGTGTGGGAACATACACGAGAACATCCCACCCAGCCCAGGACAGGACACCGGCCCCTGCCCGAAGCCCACTGGTGCTCCTCATCCCTGCAGCCACCCAGACACAGTGGAAACAATCCCCCTGCATTTGGTCAAGCCCATGGAAGCATTCCCCTGGGTGGGTTTAACCAGCCTGGCCTTAGAGCAGGGAGGGCAGAATCCTGCTGGCAGCAGGGCACCGGGCCCTGGGGGCTGCCCCACAAGGTGTCACGGCTGGGACATCAGGGCTTTGGGGGTGCCTGCCCCAAACAGGAGGCTGGCAGGGGCCATGCACAGGCTGCAGGCGAGCACAGCCACCATCCACTCAGTGGGACCTGCAGCAGCTCTTCAGCAAAGATGGGGAGAACAGTCCCTGCTCCCCAGACACAGAGCCACGGCCCAGCACGGAGCAGGAGCTGCCTGGAAACCCCCAGCTGGGGCAGTCAATCATTAACAGCGCATGGGGCTCCCCTGGCAAAGTCTGTAATTAATGTGTTTGTTCAGGAGAAACAGCTCACAAGAGGCCACAGACCACATCTGGCAGGGAGCAGCCGCTCCTGCTGCCTCCTCCTGCCTGTCACCCTCCTTCCTACCACTCCCCTCCCCTGCCTGCCATCCTTAAGGAGATCAACATAACCTCGGTTCTGACCATCTCTATCTAAGTGTTTCGGCACAATCTCTAATCAGATGGTTTCTTCAAATTCAACAACAAACCCCCACCATCACCGTAATCTCTTTCTGCATCCTTCTGTAAGTCAGACAAAAAAGGAGGGATGTTATTTTTGTAAACAAACTACAGGAATTCACCCCAGATGAACCAGACAGCGGTTCAGTGTCACCACAGCACCCATCCCAACCTCCACTGTGGATGTGGAGCTCTCCAGAGAGTCAAGATCCAAACACAAACCCAGGGTCAGTATTTTTGTATTTCACCAGATCTCGAGGTCCCTGGGGAGGCTGAGGCAGCAGCACTTGCAGCAGACAATTGTCAAGGTTCCCACTTCCCCATAGGGAAAAACCCAGCCCATTCTCCAAACACCCCAAAATGCATTTCTGCCCTTCAGAACAACATTAAATGATGCCAAAGTGTGAGTAGTGGTGATAGAATGCGAGGGGGTAAGAGGAATAAACCTGGGCGCTACCTGCACCCCATGGCAGGGAAGAGCCCTTCACTCCCCTGCCAAGCCTCTCAATGAAGTTTTTGGTGGCTCAACAGATCTCTTCCTGCAGAAAATATCTGCCTGCTTCCTTTCAAGCAGAAACCATCAGTCTGTCAAATCTCTCAGGCACAAAAAGAAGAGAAAGAAAAAGAAATTAGGTCCCATTTCCCTGCCAAATTACACCATTTCTCCAGCACCTCATTAGCTTCCAGTTAATGGAGGGGGAGGGGGTTAATTTTAAACCTTTTACCTCTCACATTAAACAGGCAGATTCAAATTTCATTGAGTTTCTCTCTCTGGAGACATTTTCCACATCTCTCCACCCCTTTTCCAGACAAGTTAAGTATTAATGTCCTCTTGGTTTATGCTGAAGTGGCTTTGTATTGATTTTTAAAGATGTTCAATTCTCTCCTGTTTGGAAATAGAGAAACACTTTGAGCAGACACTCAGCCAGGTTCCCTCTCCACCCAAATGCTGCCCAGCCCACCCTGGAAGCAATTGGTTCTGGACTCGTTGCAGCTGAGGGCAAGATAATAAATGGTGAGGGGCTGGAGGTGGGCTGGGGGTCATGGGTTCTCCTGGAAGGGCTGGATGCTCAGCCACTGGGCACACAGGCAAAAGGAAAGGGAACCTCCTGCTGCCAAGGCCGTTGCCTCCAGCTGTGACAAGCCCTGCAGAAGCTGCCTTGCATTTCTTAGGTTCTGCTGTCTGATGCTGTGACAGAAGGAGCAGGGCAGGATGGCAGTGATGCCTGGGGAGGCAGACAAGGTGTCAGGGCTGGCGCATCTGAAAGCCCCCACCTCTGCCCTGTCACTGCCAGCACTCCTAAAGCCCTCCAGATATGCCAAAGGACATCTCCTCAGAAAGAACATTGCTGCTCAAGAGGCTCCAGGTCATCTTTCCTTTAAAAAATCCAGTATCACCCCTTCGGTGACTAAATGATCTCCAGGGTAAGCAGCTGTCCCTGTTTTATGGAGAAATAAACACGTCTCTAAAAATGCCCTGACATTTTTCTTCCTAGAATCAGTTTGGCAGCACATGAGGAAGCCGGAGGGGCTGGAGGAGTGCAGGTCAGGGCAGGGACGAGCCGTGATTGATCCATCACCTGACGGCCAGCTTGCTGTGCAGAGCTCGACAGCTCCTTCTGGACACTCTGCTAAGGAAGAATGATCTGAAAACACCAGACTGGGACAAGACTGAGCCTTCATCCCTGAGAGTGCTGAATCTGCCCTGACAAATGACACTATTAATATTATTATGAAGCCATACATTTATGTCATAACTTTGGCTTTTGTGTTGATGCTCCAATGAGATGAAACCCCCATGGATGAGTAGCTCACTGACCTTCCTCAGCCCCCAACAGGGCATTTCCACCCTGGAGGACCCACCCCATCGTTCACACCTGAGCTGAGGTGCAGCTCATCCCAGCTCCCGGGACTCAGGGGCCCTTCAGCCAGAGCCACAGTGCTGCCTCGTCAGATGATGCAGGACACGTCCCTGTCACCCTCTGTGCCTCCCTGTGCAGGAAATATTTCTGGTTCCCTCACTCACGAGGGCCAGCACCAGAAATACCCGAGCTATGCCAGGCATCTGCCACAGCCTGGCTGGAGCCAGGCCAGCCCATCCCTGCAGAGGCTCACAGGAGCTCAGAGATCTGGCTGGGACCCTTCCCCACTACCCCAAGCATTCAACCAGAGTCCCCCTGGGTGCTAACTGCCACCTGAGTGTGGACATCTGCACTGCCCAGCTGGGAGGGCTGGGATGGGGCAGCTGCACCAGCACCGGGAACTGGGAGCCAGCGAGAAACAAAAGGAACCAACTCAACATGGACCAAAACCCAAAAATAGTAACCATTTCTCTGCAAAGGAGCAGTCACATCCCAATTTCCCTGGCATAGCAGAAATGGATTTGGGAGCTTGCAAACGAGGGAGAAAGCGATTATAACATTTCAATCAGCACTGCAGGAAGAGGATAAGAGAGCATGCAGTTTTAGAGAAGTATCACAAGAAATAGAGCTTTAGATTATGTTACATTCAGCCCCAAGTAATCTGATTAGAAATTTATTTTATGCCTTCAGTTAGAAAGACATGGAGGAAATCGCAGGCAAACAGAGCCAGCTCCTCCATGCAGGCAGTGACAGACAGAACACAAGTTTATCTCCCTAGAAGTAGTGTGAGACAGGAGCGACACGGCAGCAGCCACCCTGGCACCACGACCATCCCAGCGATCAGACTGGTGTGTGCAGCCCCAGGTTCCCAACCCCCACCCCACAGAGTGGCCAGGGCTCCCCCCACCCCACAGACCCCGTGCTGGCAGCTCCCTGTGCCCCAGCACTGCGGCTCCCACACAGGAGGACAGGTCGAAGTGCAAGGAGAAACTGACCTGTTGAGCTCAAGCAGGAGCCCAGGCCACAGGCTCGCCCCTGGCCAGAGCCCATCCCTATCACAGGCATCAACCTTCTCCCTGACTTGGGGCTGAGCAGAGCCCACAGTGGCCCATCTCCCCAGCACGATTTCCAGCCCTCACAGGCAAGAAGAGAGAGCAGTCAAAGCACAATGGAAGAACAGAAATGAAAGAACTTTCGCTGCAGGAGGGAGCTGAGGTCAGCCAGGCCCTGCCACCCTTCCCTGGGCAGGCAGAGCAGGAACACAGCTAAGGAAAGTGCTGGAAGCAGCTCCTCCCTGCACACCCCACACTGTCCCTGGTCAAGGCCACACAGACTTTGGAGCATCCCAGTGAAATGGCTGATGGTGCAGAGTGTGCAGGCGATGCCAAGCCCTGCACGGATGGACACACTCAACCAGACCAACACCACTGTGGCACCAGCTCTGAAGGGGGTGAGGCCTGAGCCGTAGCCAGGAAAGCCGCTGACCCAGGAGCAACAGCGACAGAAGCCTGGAACACCGACCATGCAATCAACACATGAATAGCAGGTGGCTTTCCAAGACTCATTTATCAAGGAACAAAGCAAGCTGTGGGTACAAGGAGTCTCCTACACACCTCTCCCATTCACCATGTGCCATTTGGCTACAGGCCAAACACAACCCCATAATTCCAACAGATGAGTAAGACACCTTTGAGCTCTCCCTGCCCAGCAGTGTAGCTGTGTGATGGCAACGGGGGCAGCAGCAGCTCCTTGGGGTAACTGTAATTTCCGATGGTATAACAAGAACAAGGTAATCATGGCTGTGACAGCAGCGTGATTACATGGAAATTGTATTCCTGATAATTTGGGGTATTTCTCTCTGTGAACTCAGGCTTCCCGAAGAGATGAGCTCCAAGATTTCAGCATCCAATTAAATTAGATCAAATCAGAAGAGGAAATTAGTCTCTATAGCATGAGCAGATCCTCTGAGTTTTACTAGTAAATCAGTGAACTCAATGTCACCCTTCATCATTAAAATTACTAATAAAGCCAGATTTGGGATGCACAGCCACTAACATGTCCAACTCTTCCAGCACCACCAGCACCCTGTTCAGCCCTCGGTCCTTGCTCCGCTCCCCAGGCAGAGCAAAGGTCATTCCTGAAACCATTATTCCAATCAGTCACCACTGGAATCCTGCCGGGAAGCTCAGGATGAGGCACAAACCTTCACCTCAACCAAGCAATGCCCTTCCCGAGGATGCTTTGAGGGATGTGGGAGGAGGGGCTGACCTCAGGCAGAGGCAGGGCAGAGCAGAGCGGGCTCAGGCAGGAGGTTCAGGCTTCCAGGCACTGCTCTCTGTGCCAGGGGGAGCTGCCCCTTGCCCTGCAGGGGCTCTCACCAGCCAAGGCAAGGGGACACAGGGAGAGCTGCAGGACCAGCCCCCACTGCCACACTGGCACCCCTCGGCTCACCGTGCAGGGATGCCGTGCAGGGAGGAACACCTCCTGCCTGCAGCCACCCGAGGGGCAGTGAGCAGGGTGGGGAGCAGCAGGGGGGTCAGCAGTGGGTGCAGGAACACACTCTGGTGCCGCAGGGGGGGCAGCTGGAGCAGCAGCGCCGCAGTCCCACAGACTTCCCCCGGAGATGACACCGTCTCGATTACCCGCCTCCCTCAGACACCTTGTTTGATGTGAGAGCATTAAAAGACATATAATTTGTGGAGCTAAAACATGGGTATTATCTCTGACACATCCATTCTACAGGGAACGTGCTGAAGTCAATCACATCCAGAAAGAGGTTTCTGTTGCTCTACAGCTTTTTTTCTTGCCTCTTGCTCCAGATCAAAAAAAAAGATGGAAAATGAAGAAGTTTTCAGCTGCAAATCCACAGTTTTCCTCATCCAATCACCTCATGCTGTGCAACCTCATCAGTGATCAGGAACAAGAGACACAGATCAGCATGTCAGGATTTTGGGAAGTGCACTCTGCATTCCGGACTGGAGAGGATTAACACCAAACTGCTTGTAGAAAGAAGGAGCTGTTGTGGTCTCTGGTGTGACATCAGTAACATTTGAGAGGAATGAGACAGGACAGTGCCTGAAAGGACTGACCTTTTAAACTCCACAGAGATTCAAAATGTAGCTCTGACCTATTCAAGTACCTGTCAAGCCTCTGTGTCTCTCCTGGGTGGGAGCCTGCGATGAGCCATGTTTTTACAACAGGCTTTGGAAGATGTGAGTTCCTTGGATATTTTATAGGTCCAATGCCAGTGTTTGCTCACCAAGTGCAAAACCAGCATCACAAGCCCCACCAGAAATAAAAGAGCAGAGATGGAGAGGGGCATTTCTAGCCCAGGCCCACAGGCCCTGCTAGCAGCAAACCTTCCCATGGCACAAGAATGCTGCTGGGTGCCAGACCATGGGCTCACTGGCACTGCAGGCAGCAGGAGCCCAGGACCCCGCTGACTCACAGGAGAAGCGACAGCCGGCAGCAGCAGTACAGCAATTAACAAAATTTTCATCAGGAACAAACCCCAGGCTTTGGCAGGGTGCCTGCACGGCCACGCCAGCACTGCCTGCCCGGCTCCAGGCTGCTCACGCCGCCCCAGTCGCTCCCCGGCGGCGAGCAGGCACACGGCCATGGCCGGGGCAGCCGGTGGGCACGCCGAGCAGGACCAGAGCTTCTGCCTGGGTGAGGCTTGAGAATCCTGCAGACAGGCCCATCCTCCTGCTCCTGGACACAGGGGAGCAAAACTGCAGGCAGATGGGACCTCGATCACCGCAGCCATCACGGCTCCCTCCACCCATCATAACCATATTTGCTCTCAGAGGGCGGCTGTTCCCTGAAGCAGCCACCCTCCAACTTCTGCAAACAGCTCCCAGCCTGACAGGCTGTAAATATGGCAGGAGGAAAGATGTATAAACCATCACATTTTATTAGTTCTAGGCCTAAAAATAGACCCACGTGGGGCTGCTCAATCTTCTGGGCAGATGTAATTGTGGATAATCTAGCTTTAAATATGGGAAGGCTGTCTAACAGCAACAACAACACTTTAACATATGGACGGGGCGGCACACACGAGAACACGCTGCTGCGCCACCTCCAACGTCACCAGGAAGCAGCACTTGCATTGCCAGATCCCAGCCCACTGCTTCCACTCCATAACTGGGCCTCCTGCAGGAATAAACCCTCCCATAAACCCAAATATATACAGTGAGACACTAACAGGAAAGCATGGAGTCAAATACCACGGGGGAACACCAAGCACACATTTCCCCACCCTGAAATTTTAAACAGCTAAGGCTTACCAGATTAAGGGGCTGAAACACTCCAAGCCCTCAGAGCTGACAGCACCTTTTCTCCTCCTGGGAAGGTTTCCCCTGTCCCAGGCAGACTGTGAGATGTGCTGGAGGACGCTGCACGGGCGCAGGGCTGGGTGTCTGCAGGCAGCCAGGACGAGAACCGCCCTTCCACCAAAGAGGGAAGTGCTCTTGCCTGCTCCCCACAGATAGCAGCGAGACGTTGGGACTGGCTGGATTTTATAAATCCCCCACCAGTCCTGGGCCTGGCCAGGGTAGGATGGACTGTGCCCCTGCCATCATCCCAACAGGCAGCTCAGGCAGCAGAGGGGATGGTGGCAGACAGCGCCTGCGGCAGCAGCAGGGATGTGTCGCCATCCTTGGCCTCGTGCCTGCAGTTCCTTGGCACTGTGAGGGGTTTCATCCTAGCAGGGACCCAGCACAAACCCCACTGCCAACACAAGGACTCGTTTTGCCTGGGATGCCGTGCCCAGCCGCGAACCTCCAAGCTGCCACAGCCCTGCACTCCTCTGGGTGCCTGACTGACACCCACCCAGCACAGATCCATTGAGAGAGACAGCCTGGCTTTGCTCTGTCCCCCCAGCCCAGCACTGGTTTAACAGGGTTTGAAGTTTGCTCCAAGTCCCTGGGCATCCCTCACACCCCAGCCCCACATGCTCATCTTTCCCTAGCATTTCTGCATCACAGCTGGGATAACCCCCCACCCCAGGCACACTGGTGGGAGGGGGTCACTGCCAAGGGTCCCACCAGGCCCCAGAACTGGGATAACCATCCCCAGGCATGTTGGCAGGTGGGGGGCACTGCTGGGATTTCCACTGGGCTGGCCCCAGGCTCAGCAGCCCTGGAGAGAAGCAGTTCCAAAGCAAGGGAGATGGGAAGCCCTCCTGCCTCCCTCTGTGCTGCAGTAGTTCCAACAGTGTTTCCTTTGCATCTGCTACTCCAGCTAAGTATAATTGCAAAACATATATTTTCGTGCAATTATCCATTTATAAAGTGCTAATAAGTCAAAGGAATTTACTTAAATGCAATCTGCTCGCCAGACCTTGTCCTCACAGGACCCAAATGCAAACCTCCAAGATTAGTACAGCAGTCAGAGCAGCCACCGCCAAGCAGCTAAATTATTCCCACATCTTCCCATTAAACTCAGCTCCAGCCCATCAAATATTAAAGAGCCCCGAGCCTGGACACAGCTCATTTTACGAAGGTCAAGTAAATCTTTCATCTCTTCCCACCTTCATCCTCTTGATCCCATCAGCAGAGGAGCATCACATGCTCTTTCATGGGAGTTCTGACTGCACACACGCCGACTCCCAGTAATTGCTGTGCGGGGCTCCTCCGTGCCACGGAGACATGATTATTTCTGGGCTATTTTTGCTTTATAAGGCTAAAGGAAGAGGTGACTCTTTGCCTGAAGGAAGGAATTTTTTTACTGATTTTTTGAGGGGTTAAATACTCCAGGGTTTCTCAGTACATCCCACCAACACCAACGAGCAAATAACCAGAGTGCAGAGGCTGAAGAGCTCTCGGCCAGCAGAGGACTGTTGAACCCCCTCCAGGACACCACACGTTCATCCTTATCAGAGGAAGGTCCCCATGGGTTTGTCCCCATTGCACCTTTTCACCTCCAGCATCCCCAGTACAAGAATTTCCCCTTGGGAACCCCTGCACCCACTGGGCTGCCTGAGGTTAGCACAGGGCAGCTGTGAGAGGCAAACCAACCCACCTGGCTGGCTCACCTGAGCAGGACTGGTATTTGACATGGGAGGATGCTTTGCAGGGCTGATGTTTCCCTCAAAGGTGACCTTCCTGCTCAGAAGCAGCTTAGCTGCCATCTGGCTCAGCTCTTCCCTCCCCAGCAGCACAAGCTGACCTGAACCCGCCGTGTCTGACACGGTCTGTTGTGGAGCAGACACCCACAGCTGCTGGAGTCTTCGGCAGCACCTTCCCTGCCCAAGCTCAGCACTGGCCCCTCTGTCAGTGCCTGTGAGCAGGGGGGTCAGCCAAGCCCTGCCCGTGGCGCCAGGGCTGCCCACCCATCATGTCCTCCAACACTCCCACTCTGCAGTGTCTACTCATGCTCTCCAGTCCCTCAGACAGATTCCTGGTTACCATAGGAACTAATGAAACCCAAACTGAAGAAGAAAAAGGAGAGACAGTCAGAGGGAAAACTGCTTTGATGCTCCAACACCACCCGCATGGGTGAGTTTACCCTGACCCTGTGTGGACGAGTTTATCCTGACAGAGGACAGGCAGGGATTGCTCTCCTGCCACCATCCTCCGTCCCCCCAGACACCAGATCCACCACAGCACGCTGGTGTCCCCCCTGCCACCCTTCTGCAGCCAGAGCTGATCTTTGCAGCAGCACGAGGCTCCCTGAGGTGCTCGGATTTTTGCTATAACTTACACAGCAAAAGAAAACTGCCCATGCTCGGTGCCTCTGTGCCGTGGGTTAAGCCAGGACGCTCAGCCAGAGGCTGCAGCAATAACAAGAGGGCGATAGGGAACCAAACTTTGGGCTTATTATACTTTTATAATTTTAAAAGCTTTTACAAACATAGCTGGGCCACAATTACAGAACCACTTAATGAAGCAACCTGCCCACAGACCAGAAGCATTATAGGGCTGTGGGAAGCATTTACTGCAAAGAGCAGTGGATGTTCATCTAAAGCTCCAAGGAAACCCTCTTCACTGGCCAGGGCAGGAGGGGGCAGAGGGAGAGAAAAACGTGGACCCAGGCCCTCACCCTGCCCAGGCAGGAGCGTGGCAAGCCTGCCCACAGCCCTTCCACAGCATTCTGAGTGCGGCAGTAGTTGCCTGGCACAGTGGGGAGAGGAGGCTACACGGGGTTTCTGCAGCAGAACTGCTGCACCAGCCCTGGAAATAAATCAGGGCACAGTGTACAGCAGAGTACAAGAAGCAGCTCAGTCTTTCTCAGCTTCACAGGAAAAGGAAAGTCTGCAGAGAATTCCCTCCACTCCCCAGAGCGGTAAACATTGATTTAAACTTCTCATTAGTTCAGCACAACCTGAGCACTGAGCACAACCAACAGTTCTGCTGTGCCATTTACAGCGGGCATTTGCCAGCTTGTTCAGGCAGCAGCTCCCCCAGGCTTTCCAGATACTTTTCCATTAATGAATAATTTGCACAAGTAATGATAATAAAGGGAAAACACATGAGCTGTCACCCTGCCCATTGCCCGGAGCCCAGGGGAGACTGGGCAGAGTATGTCTGTATCAACATGGGGTGAAGCTGACAGTGCTGGAGTCACGTGTGTGCTCCCAGTGGAGAACCCCCAGCCTGGGGAAGCTTATCCAGAATCCAGGAGAGGGATTCTGGATAAGTGGGAGGGAGGGGATCAGTGCCCCCAGACTTGCAGCTGGGAGGACAGAGCTGGTGGGAACAGGTCCCAGACAGCCATGAGTGCTGGGGCAGCAGAGAGCACCAGCACCACCATTCCCAGACCCTCCTCACCTGCCTTTCCCCATCAGCTGATGACATTTCCCAGCATGGGCAGTGACCTCACATCTTGCTCCATCCCAGCACAGGACCTGGCCCAGCAACCGCCTTGCCAGAGCACCACAGTGCACACCACCAGTGCTCAGCAGGTCTGTGGCAAATCCCAGATGGACCCACCAAGCAACACTGGCAGTCCAGAGACTGTCCTGGGCCCAAGCAACATCTCCACCCCCTCCAGAGCAGTGCCCAGAGTCCCCCAGCAGCACGGGAGAGGAGCTGGGTCACAAGCACTCGCTCTCCCACTGACACCCAGCCTGCAAGAGTGAAAAACAAAATATGAAACCTCCAGACTTCACTGGATTTACACCCAGCTCAGTGACAGCCCGTCCTGCCAATTCTCACCCCTGCTACCCCCAAGGCAGGGTTGGTGCCCTGTGAGCTGGCCAGTGGTACATCTCAGCCCAGTGATGCTACAGCGAGTGTGTGACTCTGTTTGTTATCATCTCCCCGTGTCTGATTCACCTTAGGCTTCCAGAACAGGCTATGGGACATGCACAGATGTGTGCCCTGGAATGGGTGGACATGGCTGGACTCCACTGAACCAGCTGGAACCCAGGAAAGCCTCCCCCACACACAGAGCCAGCTCCCAGCTCCAGCACCGCGCAGGAAACCACCCCGTGAGAAGAGAGGCAGGTACTCACTTGATCTTCAGGCTGGCCAGCATTGTCTTGTCGATCCTGGGGAGAGAGCAGAGAGGGCATTACTGCGGTTCCAGGGCTGCAGAAATAGCAGGGGGGTTGGGTACTGGAGTCTCCTGCCAAACACAACCTCAGCATCTGCTTCAGATGTGCCAGTGCTCTGGCTGACATGACAATTACCACAGAAGGACCTCATCAGAAAACAAATTCAGCCAAAATTTAACCCAAAGTGAAGCCTGGCAGCAAGCAAGACAAAATCCCCCCAGCTCTTTCCTGCTGGTGACCAGTGCAGAACTGCTGCCTCCCCACCTGGAATGCCAGAGGTGGGTAAGCTGGGCAGCAAAGGAGGACATCCCCATGTCCTGGCTATCTCCAAAGCACAGCTTCCCCGAAACATGTATTTACACATGACAGACCCATGACAGCCCTGACCTGCTGGGAAGATCCCACCAAACCCCACAAACACAACCCTCCCTGGGGCAGACAGAATACAGCATAGCCACACTGATTCCAGCCCCAGCTGGCTCAGGTGGAACCAGGAGCCCCAGTTCATTCACTCATTTCCTTGGCACCGTTAATGAGTGCCCACTTCCACAGAATCATTATGGTTAAAGTCATATTAATATTAATTAATGCAAATCATCGTGGTCTCAAAATGCAAACCAATGTATTTTGGCAGTCATTGCAAAGGGTCTGTTATCTGCCACATGGAATCACTTCCACATCTCAAAAAAGACCAAACAGAAAAAAGAGCACCCCCACCCCACTCTTGTTTCGTGCTGTGATCACAGAGGACAGAGCACAGCCCCAGAAATAAAGCTTCCCCTCCACTTGCAGCTTTACCTTCACCGCCCCCGCCGGGCTCTGCTCTCGGGACGTGGCTGCACCCACGGCTGACACAGCAGGGCCAGGTCCCCAGCACGCCGTGCCACGGGCTGAGCTGACAGGGACCAGGGCAGAGGCACCATCACCCTTCCCAGGGTCCTCCTCCTGCACCGTCATCGCACCCACAAAACCCCCCAGCCACAGGAGCTCCGGTCCAGGCACTTCCTCAAACATCAGCTCCCATGCTCTGCCCTGAAGAGCCAGGGCACTGCTGCTCCTAAAAATAGACCCAGGGCACCTGCTATTGTCACTTAATACCTAACAAGCCTGCCCAGATATTGCTGATCATTAAATCAGGTTGAACATCAGGGAATGCTGGGTGGCAGAGCTGTTCCCTGGCGTGGTGGTAGGTGTAAAAGAGCTCGGGGAGGGTGGGTGGCTGGGGCAGCGCCCATGGGACCTGTGCTTGAGTGGAGGCTGCACAAGTGGCTCCATCTGGAACCACGGGGAGAAAAAACAGCTGTTATTCGGCCTCTTAGAGAGAGAAAAAAGAAAAAAAATCAAAACAAAACAAAACAAATATAAAGAAACACACAGGAAAGAAACTCCTCTGCTTGGGAAACCGCAGTTGCACTATGACTGTGACAGCCGTTTGCCTGCCCTGCCCCAGGGCAAAGGAGGCAAAGTGAAACACCCCATGCCTGTGGTCTGGCACAGCCCTGGGGCTCCACAGCCATGGGCAGCAGCAGTGCCAGGGCAGCA
>JAWWES010000048.1:408744-421655 GCA_035583135.1 Lophotriccus pileatus
CTACTTTTCTGCCCACGGCCTTAAAGGGATGAAAGGATGGAAATTCTTTGCATTTTAGAGCTTTTAAGGACATTATTAAAAAAAAAACAACAAACAATTTAAAAAGAAAAACCAGGCTGCAGGCTTTGCAGCCACAATTCAGGTACCACGAAGCATCTGGAGCACACATGTGCTTGGAGCACGTTTGCTCCTGGCCCACATGATCCTTGTCAAAGCTCTGCATCACCAGCAGTGTGACGCTATTCGCTCGCTTCATCTTCCCCCAAGTCTCATATTCCTCACACTCAACCCAGCTGATTTCTGCCCAGCTCTGCTGAGCTGCTCACAATTAACACGCCTGAAAATAAAAGAAGGGAGCTTCCTGCACAGCCAGGCTCTGCCACACATGGCAATAACACCCGACACACCCGCCCCAGCACAGCCCTGCACACAGAGGGTGGGGACAGGGGGTGACAGCAGCATGGGAAGCACTGACCTCAGCTGGCACTGCATCGAGAACAACTTGGAGAGTCCCAGAGAAACAGCCAGCTCTCCATTCAGACCTTTCCCCTCGTGGCACCATCAGCACCAGCTACTACATCGTGTTCTGCCACTTCAGCCCTGTGTGAACTCGTGGCTGCTGGAGGTGACAGGGAAGCAGGGAAGGTGACAGGGACACACACAGCAAGTCAGGGCCCAGCTCCCCTTTGCTAGGAGGTCACCACAGTCAGTAGGTCAGAATCACTCCAACAGCCCTTCCTCATGTCTCATCTGTGCTCAACTATAGAGTAACCCCACAGCTCTCCCAGGATTTTGGAGCACAGGAGGGCAGGACCCTGGTACGGCCATAAGGACACATCTCCCTTTCCCACTGCCCAAGAGGGTGTGGGGCAGCCCCCACAGAAACCCACCTCACCCCACACCAGTGCCAGGGAAGGGTGGAAGCCTGCTTCCCATCCCCACATATCTGGCAGCCCCCAGGGCCACGCCAGCCACCACAGGTACAGGTGACAAACTACATTTGTACCAGGCAAAGGTTAAAAATACACCAAGGACCAGCCCCGGCTCCTCCGAGGCCACCAGTCTCCCTCGTTACCAGCTACCACATCATCCCTCGCTCCTGAGTACCACAGCACCACCTGCCCAGCCTGCATGGGAGTGCATCCAGAAATAGTCTCTGCAATGACATTTTCTCACTTCCCCTCTTCCCCCGGAGGTATTTCACACAGTTGGGCTCAAAAACAAAAGGGAAAACAATCCCTCCCCCTTTCAGAGCAGTCACAGCCAAATCATAACCGAGCAGCCAAAATTAGGGAACAAAAGCCCTGGGGGAGGACAGCTCCTCAATACCATCTGCATCAGCCTAAATTAACATCCCTCAGGGACCTCTGCCAGAACCAGGATCCCATCACTCCATCCCAACCCAGTGAAGAGCCTCAGCCCACTGGGAGCACTGGGCAGGGGCTGCCACATCGCAGGTAACACCTCAGAGCAGGACAGTGCCCAGGAAGGGCAGCATCATCCTTTTTGTCACTGGAGTAAGAGACTGATTTCACCATTAGTGCTTTAATATCACCTGCAGCACTCTGAGGGCATTCAGCTTGCTATTATGATTCTAAGGAAGGTTGTGGGCACCCAGAAATATTAGATTTTGTCCTGGCAGGAAGAACACGCTGTGCACATCAGAGCAAAGGGAAACAGTGTCCAAATTAACTCTGACTCAGTCCATGGAATATTTTTGTAATGCTATTTTCTCCCCTTTACGGTGCTGCTAAAGTGAAAAGAGTAACCCAGTGTCTTAAATGCAGCTTCCCACAAACCCCAGCCTGCTCTCAGAGGCGACTCTTTGCCGCTCAGCAGCATCAGGTCAGCAGCACTCACTGGCCACACTTGGAGGGGACACTGTGTGTCACCCAAGAGGAGAGCTTCAGCTGAAGGACACGAAAGCTGAGGACAGCTTCTAGGTTGAACTCTTCCCTGCACATTGTGAATTTAACATACAGAGTCGCTTGTTTTCTCAAGCCCACCCATTTTAGAGCCCTCCCTTGCCAATGAGAGCAAGAAATTCTCTGGAGAGGCTCTCTCTAGGAAAAGCCTGTTCAAGCACACAAATTTTCTGTGCCTGTTTTCCCCACCTCTTCCAACCATCCACTCCCTAAGCAAGTGGAGCCCAAGAGAAGATGCTTCAGGAGGGCAGCAGAGGCCTGGCTGCACACGCACTGTGGCTCCCCAGAACGCAGCTGGAAGGTTGCTCTGTGCCTCCCTGGGTGCCTCGCTCGGGATGATCCAGGGACAGGCAGGCACTGCTGCTCCCCCCGTGCTCCTCGCTGTGCTGGGGCAGCCCTGCTGCTGCAGGCGAGCAGCGGCCAGGCCAGCCCAGCTCCCTGGGCACGGTCACCATGGCTACCTGCACATCCACCTCGCATCCCACGGCCCGCGGTCCCCACGGCACGGGGGCAGCTCATCACTGGCTCGCCCAGCCCGTTCCATGGCAGGCTGGCACCGGCAGCTGCAGCACCGGGAACCAGAGAGCATTTGGCCCAATTCACACACCAAACACGGGGGCAGGGTGGAGCGGGGGAGGGTGACTGCAGCCGAGGAAGAAATTGGGGAGAGACAGAAAAAGAACAGCTTAAACTAAAAACCAGGGCTGGAAAAACATGGGGGCGGGAGGAAGGCATGGGAATGAGAGAGTCCTGAACAAGCTTTGCCTGGAAATTAGGAGGTTTCTGATCTTCAATACAGTCTCTGGAACAGTTTCCTAATAACACAAGTAAAGGAGCAAAAAAAACCCAGAAACTTAACTGGGGCTCAGCATGTTTCTGAAGACATTACATGAGATGGTCAAGTCTAGTGGAGGGTGTCCCTGTCCACAGCAGGGGGGTTAGAACTGGATGATCTTTAAGGTCCCTTCAACCCAAACCATTCTGTGAGCTGTGCTGCCTGCAGGGCGCTGGGCTCACTGACCTGGTGTGTACCCTCACACCTCCCTCTGCCAGGGGCTGCTCCTCCCAGCCCTGCGCCCCAGCCTCGGCAACAGGCGGGGACGCTGCAGCTGCCCGGAGCCAGGCTGTGCTGCTGCAGGCTCAGACCTCAGCAGCGGGGCTTGGGTTCAAGGCCAAACACACAGTTCCCTCTAAATGTTGCAAACAAGGCCCACAAGGCTTGAGCTTTTCCAAATCCCGGTACTTCTTGCCAGCATCACCTATATTTTTCCAACCATTTTGGGTCGTTTTTGCAAGAGCCAGGCTAGATTCAAATCAGAGTCAAGAAACAGTCATTCTGTTTTGGCATCCAACTTGGAGACAGATGTTAACTTGAAGCAGGGATTCATTTACCCCCATGAAACTGCAAAGAGGTCTGGGGAGAATAAGCTGTTTTTAGCTCCTGGAAAAAATGTCTCTCCTCCTGTTGCTGCTGAAGTCCTGTTCCTGTTTCCACGGCAGCTCTAACAACACCCAGAGCATCTGACCAGGTACACAACAGGCGGCAGCAGGACGGGGACTCTTCAAGCAGCCCCCAGAACTCTGCTACCACCCAAATATGCTTAGGGATGAAGGGGAGGAAGGCTGATAAAACAAACAAGCAAAGAAAAAGGCAGTTTTGCTGCTGTGGTTATCATCCCCTGTAGGAGGAACCAGCAGCAGAGGGAGATGCAGTATCTGCGGAACGTGGTGTGTGCAAGCGCGAGCCTGCTGCCTGCAATCACGATTCCTGTTGGATCTGAATTTAGACTCTTTGGCATGATTCCAACCCTCAGTAAGTCGTGCCGTGTGGACAGATATTATGTCCCTTCTGCTACTAAAACCAGCGGTCTTAAATAAAGCAGCAGAGCCTGGAGCGTGCAGAATCCACCAGCACCCGGCAGGATGGATCTCACGCCCTGCATTCACCAGGGATGCAGGCGGCATCTCACCCTCACAGGCTCTGTGCAGCTCCACGCGGGGAACACCGCTGCTCTGCCTGCGGGGAGGAGCAGGTTGAAGGGAAATGCTCAGCCTGGTGAGCAGACATTGCGCTGCCTCCCCGGCAGGGCTGAGCTGCAGCCTCGCTCGGGGACAGCGAGGGCAGGGTCATCCCAGTAGACTGGCGGGGGTGCGCAGGGAGGCTCAGACGGCCCTTTTCCGTGGGAACACCTGGGGCTCCCCAGCCAAGGAGGTGTCCGCGGGAGGCAGGATCGAGCCCCCCGCACCCCCCCGGGCCCCACCACCGCTATTCCCGGGCACAGCGGGCAGAGCCCCGCACGGACTGGTGGATGCCTCCTCCCTGAACGGTCAGTATTTAAGAGCAGCGCCTGTAGCCACCTCGCCATCACCCCACACACGGGTCCCGCTCCTAGCCCCCGGCTCCAAGCTCCCGAACAGCCCCCGGGCTCTGGGTCCCCACGTGCCGACCCCAGCCCCAAGCTCCCGCACACCCATCGCGGCTCCGAACGCAGACAGCGAAGCCGAGAGCCGTGCGGCACCTCCGCGGGTCCGCCCGCGCCCAGCCGAGACCGCCAGGAACGAGTACGTACCGCCGAGGATGGAGCCCACAGCCCCGCAGCCCCGCAGCCCCGCACCGTCCCCGCCGCTCGCCGCCTGCGGATCCCGCCGCGGACGCGGAGCCGGCCCCGCGCGGGGCGGGGCGGGGCGGGGTAACTTCCCATCTCTCTGGGAAATCAAACGAATCCGCTGAAATTAACCCCATCGGGAAATCAAATTAATCTACTGAAATTAACCCCAAGAGCACTTAACATTAATTATAGATGATGTTACACGCATTTTAGCTGCACATGCCAAATGATATCCGCGCATCACGGGTGAGGTTAACGCAGTCTCTGAGAGCAATTTGCAAAAATTAGTTAAAATCAATAACCAGCACAGTCATTTCAGTTTCTGGAAAGCCTCTCCAGCGGCAGGCAGAGGAATTACCATCAGGGGAAGCAGCTGGCAGCAGCAGGTCCATACACCATGGCTCCTGCTGAGGACAGCAGGCCCTTACACTCCTAGAAGCCTCTTCCAGGTGTGGCTGTCCCCTCCCTCCCTCCCCACCCTGCTCCAGTGGCGCTGCACCCCCAGAGACCCCTTGCCCTGCAGACAGAGCACCCACAGCTCTTCCCACCCAGGGAAAGCTGAGCCTTTTGGGCTCCCCCTCCCTCTGCAGCCACCCTCCCATTGTTGTTCTTGTCCATGTGATTCTGGGCAGATAAATACTTCAGAGCTTTAAGGGCTCTTGGAGCAAAACTGCTGTTGAAATGGAGAGAGAAAAGCTTTTAGTGTGGCAGCCACCCGGGGACTCAGCGTGTTCCAGAGCTCTTTGCAGGCCGGAGAGCAGACGCTGTGCTCTCTGTGTCTGGAGGCCCATGAGGCTTTTATGTTAATGGTGTTTTATCATCAAACACAGGATGGGAACAGACAGCAATGCATATGCATCAGCAGGGAGAGCCACGGCATATGCCTGGGATGCAGCTCCCAAGGGGAGAGTTTAAGCACCGAACAAAATCGAAATATCAGAACATATATTTTCCAGTGATCACTGATGGCTGGGCCCTGGCTCCCATTTGGTTTTTAAGTAAACATGAAGTGTGCTGCATGCATAAAACAAATCCTCAACAAGTTTGTGCTTGACCAAAAGCATAGGGAACTTAAAGGCAAAGTCTGAGTGGACAGTCCCTTCCAGTGCTTTAAAAACCAAATGGCACAACTACTGGTACAACTGCCGCACCTGGAACTTTATTTCAAAGCAAAGCCCAAGATGTTCAGGTGTCCCAGGGCTCCCAGACAGGCTGGGCTCAGGTGGCCCATGTCAAAACCACGAGGGTTTGTGACAGACGAGCAGCCCTGGCAGGTGATGTGCCCGCGCTCCCCCCGCCGTGCCCCCGCCGGCCCCCCGTACCTGCTGGGAGAGCCCAGGTCTGCCCGGCTGAGGATGCGGTGCTGGTGGGGTGAGTAGAGCCACTGGAAAGCCGTCAGTGTCCTCTCCTCGATGCGAAAGCGGCCCTCTCGCACGTACCTAAAAATAACATCCAGAGAGACTGAAATATTCATTAGCGCCGGAGTGCGGGGAGGGAGCGGCAGGACACGGGGAGGGGCTGCTCAGCAGTGCTCCAGCACCACCACGTTCTTCAGTGGGAGCAGAAAATGACATCACAGCCTGTCTGCCTGCATCCCTGCACCATCCCTGTCCCCCACTGCCCACCAGCCAACCCTCCTACAGGCACGTGGCCGTGGCTGGGACAGGGCATTCCTTGGAGGTGACCCCAGAGAGGGGTCCCTGCACTCTCCAGACGGGCATCTGTGGGGCCACTGCCAGCTGGAGCCCCTGTACAGCCCCCGACCAAGGGGGGGACCCCAGGGCCAGACCCACAAGCACCCATCACTGCCACGTGCAAAAAAGCAAAGAGCAAACATTTCCAGAGCAGCACAGGACATTCCTCTGTAAAGACCCTAAAGAGGTACAGCACTGTCACCCTGGGCCACAGCCTGCCCCCAGTACCCACCCACCCTGCCCCCCCAGCCCTGTCCCTAGGCCATCACTGGCTTCAAGGCCAAGATAATGCCTTTCTAGCATCATTTCAAATGTCAGGCCAGATGTTGAGGCTTATTAAGTAATATTCAAGTGATGAATCAATGGTTATGAATTCAATTAAAGAAGTACGGATTCTCTGTCAAGTGAGCAAAAGCCTGGTAACCACAGTTGTTCCCATCTTTTAGAATAAAATCCTGCTGCCTGCCTCCATCTCAGCAGCCAGCTGCACTTCACACACCCTGCTCTGAACATGAAATTTCATCAGCAAGCAATTAATAATTTAAAGCCTCTGTGGTACTGGTTGGAGACACACACGCACAGCTGCAGCACCCACGGACCTCAGCCAGGGCTGGGGTGAGCTCCTGTCCTCTCCTCTGCGTGTGGGAGCTCTGGGAGCTTCATTCCCAATATTAATGACAAGGATCCAGCCACGTTGCTCTGATGGGGCAGAGGGGGTGCACCATGAGCTCCACACAGCCCTGAGGAGCCTCTGCTGCTGCTGGGCTGTGCCACCTGCCTGAGCCCACCCTCGGGGTCCTGGGGAGCAGGGGGTGCAGGAACCTCGACCTCCTGCTGCAGCTAAAGGAGAGGCTTCTTGAGCATCCCAGCACAGAGTGACCTGCCAGTTTTCTTGTAAAAGCAACCAAGCACGGTGCAGTCCCAGTGCTCTCTGCAGCCCTGGTATACAATAACCCTGCACAGAGCAGAGGCAGGGAAGCCAGGGTGTCCTTTGGGAGTGGGGGGTGAGGCAGTGGAGATGCAGAACAGGCAGCCCAAGCAGCTGCTGTAACAGTTTGGGTCTAAGTGTGCAAAGAAAAAAGTGTCCCTGTCTGCAAGGAGGGGGGAGAAGGGAGAGGGGAAAAGAAGCTTCAGTGACTCCCACTCTGGCTGCTGTCCCGGGATTGAGGGGCTCCCACCCACAGCTGGGGCTCCGGTCCCCAGCCCGGCCTGGCTCAGGCTCCGATCCCGCCCGGGACCAGCCTGGACCCCATCCCGGAGCTTCCACCAGTATCCCCGCGGAGTCACCCAGCCACAGCTTGGCATCGCCGCAGCGCCCTGCTCAAAAGTCACAAGCTTCGGACGTCACAAACTGCACAATTCAACATAAAAGAACACAGAGAAAGCTTGTTCCCAATGTCAGCCCGTCCCGGTTGCTCCGGGCACGGCCAGCGCCCTGTTCTCAGCCCCATCTCTGCACGCCAGAGCTCGGAGCAGCCCCAGCACCCCACGCGTGTCCCGGGGACTCCCCCGAGTGGGGGGACCCCGGCATCCCGAGCACGCTGCTCTCCCACCCTTCCTTCTGAGCGGGCAGGGACCTTTCCCAGGTGCAGGAGGTGTTTGGGATCCGACTCTTCTGCCTCTACAGGACCCCAAATGCCAGCGATCCCCCTCCAAGCACGGATCCGCCCTCTCCCCGCACCCCAGCGTGTCCCCCCGCAGCTGGAGCAGGCTGGGAATCCCCGCACCCAGGACATCCCCTCCAGCCGGGACCGCGCGGCGCCCCTTGAAGCGCCCCGCAGCGTCCGAGATGCGGGGCGAGGTCCCGGGTCCCCCCAGCCCCATTCGGGGCTCCCCCGCGGGGGTTCCTCTCCTCTCCCGGGCTGGGAGCGCCCCCCACAAACCGATCCCCTCCCTGCCTCCCGCTCGGCTCCCCCTGCCCGAGCCTGCCGGGCCCCCCCGCACTCAGCCCCCGCACTCACCAGCGCACCAGCTCCCACCGCCGCTCTCCCGCCGCTTTGCCCGAGGCCATCCCGGGGGTCCCGCCGGGCGGGGGAGGGTCTGCAGACCCCGCTCGGAGCCGGCGGCGGCTCCTCAGCACCGGCCCCGGGGCTGAGCCGGCTGTGTCTGCTCCTGCGCTGCCGCCCGCTCCGGAGCCCGGGGGGACCCGGGACAGGAGGGCCGGCTCGGCCCGGGCAGGTGCGGGGGGGCCGCCCCGCCCCGCCCGTTATGTAAAGCCTTATGCAATGCCCCCACCGGGGCAGCCCGAGGGACGGCCGGGAGGGCTGCGGGGCACACAAAGCCCCCTCTGCCGACCCCCGAGTCTCCCACCGACCAGCGGGATCCCAGCCGGGGCTCCAGGGAAACGTTCGTTTTCCAGCCTTTCAGACGCTTAGGGCAAGTCTGCAGCGAGCATCCCAAAGGACCTCGGGAACAGGGGTAAAGAAACCCTGAAACGGGGCCCTGCCAGCCTGGCCCTCCCCGAGCCCCCCACTCACTCCACCCCTCACAACCAGAGTGCAGCAGTGAGTGGGGGCCACACCTGCACAGCCGGGGGGCTGGACCCCACCCCTGGTTCTGTGCTGGTCCTTGCTCGCTGTGAGAGCTCCCACCCAGCTCGCTCGGCAGATCTGTTCTCCCACAGGTTCAAAGGAGCCCTGAGCTGGAGGTTCCCCCTAGGAGCCCCTGGGTGCAGGGGGGGCTCAAGAAGTAAATCAGGAGCACCGTGTTCCTTCAGGGAGCTTCAAATAACACTGAAAGCTGTATCTCAAAGTGGTGTTCTAGTACTAAATTCTCGCTTTTCTGGTCTTTGAGAACTTAATTCACAGCTCAGCAAACCCAGGTGCTGCATCCCTAATCCAACAACTTCATTTAAACCAAATGGCATTAATTGCTCAAGTAAATACCTATTACTGGTAATTCTGGAGTCCTGTTGTTGCATCCAAACACATTTGAAGAGCCATTGGTGTCTCCTCGCAGCTGAAACTCACCCTCCCGCCCCTGGAGCCCAAGAGCTGCCCCACCCCTGCTTCAGCACAAAGATCTTTGCAGACCTCAGCGATTTAAAAGTAAAAACAACTTTTATTTTAAAACATTTGAAAAATTAAAAAAAAAAAGTTCTAAAACAATGAGAAAAATAAAAAATTGGAGTGTTCACATATCACATACATGCTAACATGGAGGGACAAATTGCATTGCTTAGCTCAAGCAAATATCCTTATGAGTAGATATTTTACAGTCCCTGTGGAAATGTTAAGCTAATGTTAAATTTATTAAAACCCTCCAGCTTTTAGCCTTTAGACTTTAAAGGAGCCTCTTATTGGGTTCTTCAAAGCAATTAGAAGACACACACACACTGTTTCAATTAGGCTGAAAAATAGTATTTGAGGCTAAGTTAAATTCATTTTTAAATTAAATGCAAAATTCCCCCTAATAATTAACTCGGGAGTAAGGAGGGGGAAGCTCTGGTCTCAAAGCACTCCCATAATCAGCCCGGAAGGGTGCAGGATTCAGGTTTAACTCCAGTGCACACAGGATGATTCCTGTTGGGAATCAGCTGTTTGGTCCAGGAACCGGTCACCGCCGAGGGGATCTGTGCTCACCGCAGTGCTCCCCGCTGTGCTCCCCGCTGTCGGTACCGCTGTCGGTCCCGCTGTCCGCGCCGGTGCCGGTGCCGGTGCCGCTAGAGGTCAGTGCCGGCACGGAGCAGCGGCAGCAGCGGCCGAGCCCAGCCCCTCTCGCAGAGCTGCTGCCCACGGCCCCACCCGCAGTGCTCACATCCCGCATCCCTCATCCACACGTCCCCGCATCCTCACGTCCTCGCATCCCAGATCCCCACATTCCACATCCCCACAGTCTGCATCCCCACAGTCTGCATCCCCACATTCCACATCCCCACATCCCAGATCCCCACATTCCCACATCCCCACAGTCTGCATCCCTGTATCCTCACATCCCTGCGTCCCACATCCTGCATTCCCACATTCCCACATCCTGCATCCCCTCAGTCTCCACCAGCCTCGCTCCAGGGGACAAACCACGGCGCTGCAGCAGAACAGGGGGTCGAGGTGTCCAGTGGGTCCCCCCATGTCTGCTGCCCCCATTGCCACCCCACTGAACGCCGGGGTCACCGTGAGCAGGGGCTGCCAGCACCCTCCTTGAGGCACATGGCAGTGAGATGTCTCCCAGCTGGTACCATGGCCAAGGAGCTGCCTGGCTCTGCCCGACAGCCTCCAGAGCTCAGTCACGCATCTGGGCTGGAAGCAGGGACCCCACAATTCCTCCTGAAATGGCACTCCTGCCATTTTTGCCCCATTATGTTGATCACAAACAACCTCAGATCTGTTCAAGAAGCAGCTCCTGTCTCTTGGAGCAAGGGAGGAGTGAGCAAGGTGGGAGGGTCCTGCACAGAGTAAACTGTGGTGGCTGGAGGCATCAGCAAAGGGACTGCCAGGTCCTGCTCAAAAAAGCTGCCAGTGAAACCACTTCACTGTGGAACTGGTGATGGGAAACACGAACAGAGTGTGTGCATCAGGTTGACCCCAATCTGCCAGGTGGTCGCTGTGGAGACAGCTGGCATTATCCTGTGCCATGCTGGGTGCAGAGGACGCGTGGTGCTCTGCTGCCATCCAGCGTGGCAGGCTGCATCCCGGAGCGATGACCTCATTTACAGAGCAGCTCTCTGTCCCCGAGTGCCTGACCTTGACTGTAGAAAATCAATGTAAATTGTTCAAACCTCATAAAACATGATGCACTCAGACATCCCCTCTCCCCTCCTCCCATCTGTAGCTCACTGCTGCTCAAGTTATCACACGAGCTAGGGGAAGACACAACACGACACTAAAAACACCCACACACCCTAAACATGGCACAGGTGCCCTGAGAGGGACAAGTGACAGCTTGGAAAGCATTGACCTGGTGGTCACAAATGGTGAGAGGGGCTCCTAATGAGACAGCACTTCTCTGAACAAGAACAAGGCTGCACTCTTCTCCTTCACACAGGCATCCGTCACCTCTTAATAACTTGTTGTTGCAAGAACTCATTTTTCAGAGAAAACAGGTTGAGAGGTGAACCACACAGGAGTTGGGTGAGCATTGGGAAGCCCTGAAGCTCTCGGTTGTGCTGGCTGAAGCTGCTAGCAGATCTGTCTGAATAGCTCGTTACAAATCAGCAGCTTGTGTGTGCATGTGTAGACCCTCAGACCCCACTGCTCATCTTTTCTCCTGATTTAGTGATTTCTCTCTTCGTGCGAACTAAACTCAATCTCTTAATGAGCCCTAACACCAACCCCAGCCTCCCTCTGCTACCAGACACAGCAGGCCAGGCTGGATCACCCTGCTGTGCATCAGGTGAGGGTCCAGTCCTCTGCGCTCCACACCACGCCTGGCACACGTGCTTCGCTGCAGGCACAGCGCACTCTTGGCTGTGGCACACCCTCGGTCACTCTGTGGAGCACAGCACTCACTCAGAGCCTGGAAGCACCTAAGGGAAGCAAAGGGTGTGGGATGGTAGAATCGTACCACAGACCATACCCTGTGGGCTGCTACAACTCCTCCGTGTGCTGGTTGTGTGCTGGTATAAGCAGAATTGCAGTAGTTTAAATGTGAGGATGGCAGCACAACCCAGCTGAGCATCAGAGCAGGAACACTGCACTCTCTGTGGCAGATTTGGGTTTAAGGGAATAGGGATCAGCAGACTGTCAGCTGATGGGGAGGATGCTACCATTTCCCTGCGCCGTCACTGCTGTGCAGCATGGAACAGGCCACCGCATCCCAGCCTCGCCGTCAGAGCAGGGGCGCAGAGGATTGAGTCATCTTTGAATGCGGAGCCCCAGCTGGTCTGGGCACCGCAAACAAAAGGCATGAAGAATCAGTTACCACATGAGTAAACAACCTTTTTGTGCTATCTCTGTGGCTGCAGCTTTGCTGGTTCAACCTGCTGGTTTCCTGGCTGCAGGCGGTACCGGCCCACATTTGACTCACATCCCCCCGGCTGGCGGTAACACTGCAGCCCCCACAGGGAACACACCGCCGCTGCCCCCCGCAGACCTCGAGCCCCTCGCTCTGCCCCCCGGGGCTGCTCGGGGGGTCCCCGCGCCCGGGGCTGGGCGGGCGGCGGGACCCGGCGAGGCTTCAGCACCGCGGACAGCGGCGGGAGCGGCGGCGGAGCCCCCGGGGCAGCGGCGGGCGCTGGGCTCGGGGAGCGGGGACAGGAGGGAGAGCCCCCGGGAGCGGGAGCGGAGACACGAGGGTCCCCCGGGAGAGCAGCCCCGCCTCACCGCAGGTCCCGGAGACCAGGGTCACGAGAATCCCAGGCGCGGGACCCATCCCCACCGAAGGTCCCGAGAGGCAGGAGCGGGGCCCGAGGGTCCCGGGGAGCGGCGCCCCCAGCTCACCGAGGGTGCCGGCGAGCGGCGTCCCGTTCCCGATGCGGCTGCCCCTGCAGCGGCTCTCCCGGCCCGGTGCGGGGCAGTGTCCCGGGTGCGGGGCAGTGTCCCGGTGCGGGGGTCTGTCCCGGGTGCGGGCTCTGTCCCCGGTGCGGGCTCTGTCCCCGGTGCGGGCTCTGTCCCCGGCCCCGCCGCCCCGGCGGAGCTCCCAGTTCCGGTCACGTTGCCGCCTGTTTACGGGCGCGGGGCCGGGCCGGGCGAGGCGGGGCCGCCGCAGGCAGCGCGGGCAGCGCGGGAGCCGCCGCGGCCCCGGCCCCG
>JAWWES010000048.1:437561-498849 GCA_035583135.1 Lophotriccus pileatus
GAGCCCGCCCGTGGCGCGGCAGGGCCGGGCCGGGCCGGGCCGGGGCCCGGGGCAGCCGCGGGGACGGGTGGCACTCCCGGCCCGGGCGGGCCCGTCCCGGCGGAGCGGGAGCCCCGGGCCCGGTGAAGGTCACCTTCAAGGGGCCGCTCCACCGCGCGGCCGCGGGGGGGCCCGGCCGGGAGCGGCCCCGTTCCCCCGTTCCCCCGGGCCGGGCCGGGCGCTGCGGGCGCCGAGTTTGCTCCGGGCACCGCGTGGGGCTGCCCG
Organism: Lophotriccus pileatus; assembly: GCA_035583135.1. Taxonomy (NCBI): domain Eukaryota; kingdom Metazoa; phylum Chordata; class Aves; order Passeriformes; family Tyrannidae; genus Lophotriccus; species Lophotriccus pileatus. The sequence continues at coordinate 437,826 of JAWWES010000048.1, forward strand.
CGCACGGACATGGGTGTCCCGGAGCTGGTGGGCAGGACGGGGCTGGATCCTCCTGGAAGTTCGGCATGCGGGAGCCACTGACACGTTAGGAAATACTCAGAAGCACGAATTGTTCTGGGAAGGGCAGAGGCTTGGTCGAGACTTCAGCTGGAAACTGCAGATTTTAACTAGTTATTTGCTGACTGTTCTCGGTTTGTATCGGAGCCTGAGTGGCTCAGGCCGGGGATGAGGTGCAGCCCCATGTCCTGACTGTCCTCAGTGCCAGCTGCAGCTTGATGTGTTATATTTTCAAGAACTTACAGCCCTGAGCACTGATCTCAGGCTTGGTTTTTTCCTCTGATCTCTAAAGTACAAGCAGCATGGCTTGTGGCTGGCCTTCGTCCTGAGGCACGTGAATCCCCTGAGTGACCTCCCCGCCGCTTCCTTCTCCCCCCCCGCCCCCAATTTTATGGTGTGGAGGTGGATTTTTGAAGTTTGTCACCTAAAGCAAAGTTCACTGGCATTTGGTGGTGGAGCAAGTTGGATGCAGTTCAGGAGTGGGGAGCTCAGTGCTGAGAGCCTCCCCCTCTCCCACACGGGCCAGATTTTGAAGCAGGCATCACGCCTGCAGTGCCAGCAACTGGGTTAAAAAGTTACGTGGTGTAATCCCTGCCTCTTCGGGCACAGTTGATTGCTGAGGGAGGGTGGAAGGTGGAAAAATCTTCCACGTGTTTCAGCACTGCACAATTGCTCAGGCACCTCTTGGATCTGGGGAGGAGCGGGGAAGGCCTTGTCAGGGAGTTGGGGGCTGTTTTAGGTTAAGTTACCTTTCTTATAAGCTGGTGTAAGGTCAGAGACAGTCGCTGTGTGTAGCGTCTCTCGGATTATTTTTGTGCCTATGGTTTTCTCTGCCCTTAGAATAAGCCTCTCATGTGCAAGTTTAGCAGTGCTGCTGGCTACCATAAAATGCCTTTCAACCTTGCCTTGCCCAGATATGTTTTTTTCTAGCTCAGTCCCTCTGTCAGCGTCCTGGCCACCTATGCCTTCAGCCACCTCTTCTGTTAGAGCAGCAGAGAATGCAGGTGTTAGTGGAAAACTGCTGTGGAAGCAAGTGTTGCTGTGCATTAGCAACAAGGTCAGAAGGCTGATTCTTAATCTTGGGATCTGCTATTGCTGTCTGTCGCCCGACCTTGGAGGTTCGCTGGTGTTTCGGAAAGGGCTGCATTGCTGGCCCTCGGGGTTTTTTAACGTGCAGCTCTAACAGACTTCGGGAGGAGAGTCAGAGGAAAGTTGTGCAAGAGAAGTCTGATCACCACTACAAGGATAAGAAGAGGAAAGGAGCATGGTAACACAGCGTCCATGCGGCGAGATGAGGGATGGGAACCTGAGGGGATCGTGTTCAAGGCGGTTCTGCCGGTGGGATAAGAGCTGAACTCCTGCTGGAAGGTGCTACTCTGCTTGAGCAGCCTTGCTTCTGGGTTTCCCAGCTGAAAAGTGGAAGTAAGTAGGTCAGGAAGATGCACTGAGATAAATCCACCTGCAGACACAGAACTGCCTCGTGCATGGTAAAACCAGCGCCGTGTTGCAGAGTCCTGTGTTTGCCTTCGTCGTCTGTACATGACTAAACTTGGCAGCACAGCCCTCTCCTGGCACAGCTTCCCAGCACCCGCTTTGCTTTCCTGCATCGTGCTCCATTGGTTGGGCTGGAAAGTTGTTATTTCTAGAAGCTTTAAAGGTCTGAAGTTCATGCATTTTTTTATTTGCGTTTGAGAAGCAAAGCCAGTCCACGGGGCAGTGCTTGGACAGCATGCCAGAGATGGAAACCAACATGTGGCTCCTGCCGTGGTGGCAGTCTCTTTTGGCAGCAGGCCAGATTTTTGCCGTAGTAGCAAGGCTGTCTCAGGGTTAGCCTCTGGTTCTCGCCTCCTGCAAGCATGTGGTTGATGCAGCAGAGCTCATGCATTCCCCTTCGCCAGTGGAGCTTTCTGTTGCATTCTACTTCTCTGAGTGCAGGACATTTTCCCGACAGTTTGGCATAGGGGCACTTCCACAGGGGGTAAACTTTCCCTCTCTGGGTGGCAGAATACACGTGTGCTTGTGGAAGTGCAGGCTCTGTTCTCCAGCTGAGAGATCACTGCTGTCTGGTCACCAGGGCCGTGCGTGGCCCAGGCGGGCCCGGGGCAGCCACGGGTGGGAGGCTCTGGGGTGGTGGGCACAGCTGTGCCACAGGGAGGGCAGTGGGAGCTGCTGAGGACAACAGCACAGCACACTGAGGTTTGTATGGGACTCTCAGGACAGGCAAAGTTGATCCTTCCAGGCTCATGCTGCGTGTACTTTTCTCCAGAGCCGCTGTGGCTGTGGTGACGGGTGTCGGGGGCAGCATGGGGTGAAGCTGGAGTCCACCTGCAACACTGTGGAGCTGTAGCTGTTGCCTCCCAGAAGTGCTGCTGCTGTCTGCAGGCCTGATGCTCTGCTGGTCCCCCTGCACCGAGACCAGCAGGGTAGATCCATGCCTTGGGCTGCTCTTGTCCCAGTAGCTTTCTGAAGCTAAGGTACGTGCCAGAGTTAAGCACAGAGACTTGAAGAATTATTGGCTGTTTCTCAGTATCTGTCCAAAATGCAATTCCTTCCTTCAGCTCTCTTGAAATTTGAGAAACATGCTCTCCCTGACACAGTTGATGTTTTTGTTGGTGCTGATCTTTGCACTTTGCCTTAGTCCTACTCTTTGCTCCTGATTTCTGTGATGTTTGAATTGCACATTGTTGTAGCAGTGTCACCCAGTTGTAGCAGGGCTAGCCAGTTTCAGGGCTAAGTTTCCAAAGTTTTGGCCAGATGGAAAGTTTACAAATGGGTTTAAATGTAGTTCCCAGATGTGGAGAGTACAGTGTGGGTCAGAGTGCCAGATGCCAGCAGCTGTGGGATCCCATGGACGTCCTGGGGCTTGACCCTGCCGAGTGCTGCAGGCTGCAGCCCCACCAGGCACTGCTCTCTGTGCCAGTCGGTCCTCGTGGTGTGAAGCTGCTGAGAAATAAATGGCGATCTTGTACCTCTGCCCACAGATGGGCTAGAACCAATTTGAGTTTAATGGTGGCAATAGAGCAGCTCTAATGTTTTACTGTGGGCCCTTATTAAAAGAAGTCCTTGTTGCACCTAAAGTGCTGGAAGTTCCTGGGAAGCTGTGGTTTCTGCAGGGGAGACAGATGGAGGCACCTCTGCGTGTCTCCTACTTCTCCTGACGGGATGTCCTGCAGTCACATTTCCATTAGGGCCATCTCTGGAGCTAGTGCCTGTTCATTTAGTCAGTTTATTTGGATTCATTAAACTATTTATTTAGTTTAATTACTTATTCAGCTAAAATTTAATTTGCATTTGCTGTACTGACACCAGCCTTCCTATGTGAAAGCTGACACGTATCATGCTGCTCTTGAGCTGCTTTGGCTGGAGTCAAAGAAATGTGGCTCCAGCTTCATGGGACCTGACCAGGTACTTCTCCAGGGGGAGAATTTTTTTCCCAGAGGTCTCTCAGTAAGTAAGAAGAGTTGAAGCTGTCAGTACATCTTAACTTCTTCCAAAATCATCACAAAAACATAAGTTAGCAATACTGATGTGATCTGAAAGTTGCTGCTGGCTCACGAGGCTGAGGGGTACCCAGTCTTGGAGCTCCAAGGCCCATCAGCTCCTGCACTGAAGGAGCAGCGGTGGAGGTCCTGATGGTTCCTTGCTTACTGCTTACAGGAGCTGAAACAAGTTGGATTGGGAGAGACTTCTCTTCCTCTTCCATTTAAAAGGACAGCAGAAGTGAGCTGGGTCTGTGTGGAGAGATGCTGGTGTGTTTTTCCGCCCTTTTCTCTTGGCAGGTGGCTGGCTGGCACAGATGCTCCAGGGGCTGCTCCTGGCCTTCCCAGGGCTGCTGCTGCAGAGGAGATTGCCCTGCCTGTGTGTGTTGTGTTGGCCTTGAGCAGGGACCGTGTGACCTGTGTGCTCCTGGCTTTGTTCCAGTTCTGGTGTTTTTGTACTAGAGGTGTGGCGTGTATTTTTCTTCTGCTTGGTGCAGAGTTGTGTCCCTTCTGTCCATGTAGCCATGGCCCGTGCTCGTGAAAGCTTTCCCAGGCAGGTCCAAGGCTGCCTGGTTTAGGCTGCAGCTCTCGCACGTCACATCACGTGTTTGAAAGATCTGGCTCTTTGCATGTGTCCTGGGAAACCTGGACCACTGAGGGGACCCAGGGAGCTGAGTGTGGGGCAGCACGGCTGCCAGCACAGGATGTGTGCAGAGGGGCTGTGCTGCCTGGCTGGTGCTGCGGAGGGAGGGTGAGGAGCAGGCGTTGGCAGCGTGGCCTCGCTGGCCGTGTGCGGTGGCCTGCGTGGTCACAGCCTGCCCAGGGCGCCTGGGGCTTGGAGAAATCTCCAGCTCCATAATCCCTGCTCCAGTTGCTGTGATTTTCTTAACGTAGCATGGAGACAGGAGAGGTGTTAGGGGGATGTGTGTGTGGGTTTGTGGTTTGTTTGTGTTTGATATGGCAGAGCAGGCTGAGAGGAGAGAAAACTTGTCTGGAAACTACTTACTGGTTCAGTGCCTGCCTGCTTTGTGCTCGCCTGCTTAGCATGGATGGCTGTGCTGGGTCCGGGCATGCCATAGTAACTGGCTGGCCTTGTAATTCAATGCATCTCACTCGCTCGGGTTTGGCAGCGCTGGGGCACAAGCACTCATCCCATGCTGCACTGGTGTGGCACTCGAGATCGGGCTATTTATAACCTCCCGGCCGGGGTGATCGGGCCAGCATCCCCCCGGGAGTGCCTGGAGAACCCGGCACGGCAGGGAGGGGAGAGGAGAGGAGAGGAGAGCCGAGCCGAGCCGCCGCTGCGGGGCCTGGCGGGATCGTGGCGTGAGCGTGGCCGTCGGGGAGGGCTGAGGGAGCGCCGGCGGAGGAAGGTCCCTGGGCAGCGCTTCGGGAGAACTGCTGCGAGTCCAGCATCCGATTCCAGCAAGCACGTGGGATCCTGTGCAGAGTCGGCTGCTGGTCCTCTGCATCTGCTCCCCTGGGGCCAAGTAGGAATCCTCCTTGGAGAAGGCGGCTGCCGGCGTGAGAAGGCAGCAGAGGCACGGGCTGCGTGTGGGACTGTGCCTTGTGGGGACTTCGTGTGAAGCAGAGCCGACTGTGTGACCTGGCGCTGCATGACCCCCGCTGCCAGCGGCCATGGGGAACGGCCTTTTTGCAAACTGCTGCAGGCAAGTCACCGATCTCCTCTTCCAGCCACGCAGCTCCGACTCGCCTGACGAGAGGTCTCCCCTCTTGCCAAAGTCTCCCACGAGCTGTGCTGTCTGCCCAGAGATGCCAGAAGCTGCCCAGTGTGCTGGGCTGTATCCAGACATCATCCCCAGCGAGGCGGTGACTGGAAACCTGCAGAAGGGCACCGAATACATCCAAGGCCTGTCCGAGACCAAGGACAAAGAAGGAGCGGTGACAGTTGGTGATAAGAGGGGTTTGAGACCTGGTGTTGGCACTGCCGGGCTGCTCCGCTGGGCAGAGGCATCCCCTGAGGTGACCGTCCTTCCAGCCGACCTTGGGGCCAGGCCGGCGGGGCTGGCTGATCATGCTCAGTCGCCTGAGGCCTGCCAGAGCTGCGGGAAACCTGAGGACAGCGGCTCAGCCCACAGATCCTGCCGCCGCGAGGAGCACGTGGCAGCAGCTGACGGGGGGCATGCGGGCCCTGGAGCACATCCCACCGGCCAGAGCCGTGACGAGGGACGAGCAGCTGTGCATTTAGACACGGCCATGGTGGGCCTGGACTCCGTGCTGGAGCACACAGGTCCTGCTCCCTCCCGGGGGAGCCCTGGGACACCGTCCTCTGCTCTGCCAGCGAGCGTGGGCAAAACCCCACAGGCCCAAAGCGCACTTGTGCTGCCTGTACCCCCTGTCAAGGTGTCACCTAAGGCTCGGGACACAACTGCTGGTTTTGTAGTGACAGAGCCCACTGCCTGCCCTGGTGGCAGGTCAAGCTGTGATCCTGACTCCCAGGGACAGGTTCTGCCCTCAAACCAGCAGCAGCAGAAGAAGAAGAGGAAAAAAAAGAAGCTCCCTCTCCCAGGTGCTCAGCTCTGTCCGAGGGGCTCTGTCGTGCTGTGTGGAGCCAAAACACTGGATGCCCCTGATGGGGGTGGGTGGCTGCCTGTGCCTGTGAGATGGGGTAGCACAAAGAAGAGGGGAGGGAAGCAGAGGTGACGTTTTAACTTCACGGCAGAAGGTGGAGGAGGAAGGTGGCGAGATATCCCACCTGGGTGTGAACCATGGAGGGACCTGTCTGTGCCTTCCCTGTGTGAGCAAAGCAAACATAAAAGCATTTTGCTTATCTTTTTAATTCATAAGGCAGATCCCTCCTTTGTTTGTGCCTGCAGACGTGGTCCCTGTGGAGGATGGGAGTGGATCTGTGGCCCAGCCTGCAGCAGTGCAGGTGGGAGTGTGGGGCCACGAGGGACTGGGGGACTTTGGTCCCCTGAGCTGCCCATGACCTGCAGGGCTGGAGCAGCTCTGCAGCTGTGCTGAGGAGGGGATGTTTCTTCTGGTGCACCACTGCAGTGCTGTGGGGACAGCGGGCCCCAGCAGTTGTTGCAGCGTGGGAGGGGAACAACCCCCACTCGGCCACATCTGCCTTTCCTCCTCTGCCACTTTTCCACAAACTGGCACAGCACGGTTGGAGTCCACACCAGTTGCTCCAGTGTGGCACCAAGTGGTAACTCAGAGAGGCTTTTTTCCTTGCCAGGACTTCTAGGATATGAGAAACAGATTAATTTTTTAAAGTCTCAAGATCAAATTTTGCCTTTCTGTCACTTTATTTTTTGTGCAGGCCCTGTACAGTGGCTGAATTTTGGTCTCAAATCCTGTCTTGTGGTGCATCTGCTGGCATGAGGGGATGTGTAGTGTGACGGACCTGAGCTGGTGGCTTAGTTTGTAGTTTAGCTTTCCCTGTGCCCACTGGCATGCTGGTGTTGAGCCTACAGCTGCTTGAGAAACCGCAGAAACTGTGCTGCATTGCTTGGAATGTGAAATACCTTTGAGTGAGGAGGGAAAGGCAGAATTTGGCCCCACAGAATGGCACTGGAGCTGGTGAGAAATGCATTCCAAAACTTAGTGCTGGAAAAGGTGGTTTAAGTTACAGGTTTGTGCTTCTGACAATCTCTGTGGTTGCTAACTGTAGGAAAGGAAACTCATCACCAACAGAGCAGTCCCTGCAGACCAGGCTAGCTCACAGAAACGTAATGTCGCTGACTTTTTGATCTGATAATCTTAGAAAAGGATTAGCGACTACCTTTGGTTTAGAAGATTTGCTTGAACAATAATTAGTTATTAACCAGCATTTCCCAGGCTCTGTGCTGTCAGTGGCTCTGTGCAGCCAGCAGTGTCCAGGCTCAGGTGTGCCCCTTCCCTCCCGCCAGGATCCCGTGTGCTCGGGCCCGCCGGGTGCCCGCCAGCGCTGCAGCCTGGCTGTGAACAGGAGCTGTGATTAGAGCAGGGCCTTCACCTTGGCGTGTGAACTCCTTGTCCAGGCACAAGGATGAAACCTAATCCTGGGTCTGATCTGTCTGCCGGGTGTGAGTGCAGACGGGCGAGCGCGGGTCCTGCCGCTGCCCCGGCGCTCCCAGCGTGCGCGAGGCTGGCTCGCCCTGCTCGGAGCAGCCGTGAGAACACCGTGCTGTGGGGGCAAACTGGGGGCCCAGAGCAGGAGGAAGGTCCTTGCTGGGACTCTGGCACATCCCTTGGAATCACAGGGGATAGCAGAGCTCGCAGCCTTCAGTCAGGACCACAAACCTGTGTCTCAAGGCCAGTGTGATCTGGAGGAGGGATCTTGCTCTGTCTCCAGCAGCGAGCAGGGCGCTGAGCGGCAGGAGCGGCCGGGTTTGCCCCCGGAGCGGGTGGGACCCGCTTCCCCGTGACTCAGATGGCTTCTGCAAGCTGTCGAGGGTGCAGCTCACGGCAGCGGGAGCCAGCAGCCAAGCACAGCTGCTGGCCCATTTGGGGCTTGAAGTGAGAGTGGGGAGCAGGAGAGAGGTCTCTGCAGGTGTCTTTCGGGTGTCCCCGTTGCTCCTCCTGCCACCTCAAGTGGGCTGAAATCAAGTGCCCCGGGATCCGCCTCCCTCTGCGGGAGGTGCTGCGGGGGCCGTGGCACAGCAGCGCTGCAGAGGGTGGGAGGGACCAGTGCCCCACTTAAAGGCAGTGGGTGCAGCTCTGCTTCCCGTGGGGAGCGCATGTGGTGAGGCACCCAGGAGACAGCGTGGCCTCCAGGCCAGCTTGTGCTCCGTTAAACACACCCACTGTGAACAGACCCCACTGGAAAGCCTTGGCTGGCTCACGTCCAAGGGTTAACCTGCTGCACAGCAGGTCTTTCTCAGTCCAGGCTTAACTTCTGTTTCTAAACTTAAGACAGTACTGGCTGGAGCTGGATCCTCTGGCGTAAGGAGACATGAAGGGTGCTGCCCATACATGTTTCGTGTCGCAGAGTGCAGAGCTGTGCCAGCCCTGTCTTCACTTCAGTAGGGAAATAGGGATGGAGAGGCCAAATATCTTATATTTCTGCAGTCAAGAAACAGTCTTCTCATTTCTGAAATGCTCGGTAGTTTGGGGATCAGTGAAAAGCACGAGCATGGTCCTGGCTGGTGACTTTCTCTTGCTGCATGCAGAATTCTCTGTCTTGCTCTGCTTTGCCTCTGAAGGTGTTTGTTGTGCTCCACCCCAGCACATGCATGGGTTGTCATGCCAGCCTTCCTCACAGCCACGTTCTGCCTCCCCTTCCCGGCTCCACAGCAGGAGCACGGGCTCAGTGATCCTGCCCTGCCGGGGTGGGCAGGGGCTGGGCCCGCCTGGGTCATCCTCTCTGCAGCACTGGTAGCTCCAGGTGCAGCATTTCTGTGGTGGCTCTTCTGTGCTCTCTCCAGGTCCCCACGTGTTGAGGCAGTCCAGGAGCAGGGCTGTGCAGGCTGTAGGGTGTGACAAGGGGCTCTCCCCAGCCCTCTGGGCATGGTGTGGTTTTTCTGAAACCACATCTCTTGCGGCACTCGTGTGTGGAGCTTTTCCTCCTCCTTTCCAGCATGACAGCAGCTTGCTGGAGCCAGAGCCAGGCCTCCTGTTTGGCTCGCCCTTGGCTTCATCTGTCAAAGAAATGAGCAGCTCGTGCTGGGGACCCACACATGGCGACAGGGAACATGAGCAGCAGCTGCCAAGCTGCTGAAGGCAGCAGGGGCTGCATGAGGTAGCTCTGCTACCTGCTGCCCTTGGGAAAGGATGTGCTCTCAGTGCATTTCTTGCCCTCTCACCATGTCCTAATTCAGCCTTGGCAGTTGTCTCTGAGGGTTTTCTGTTGGTGGTCGTAGTCTGAGGTGGGGGGGGGTGTGACCCTGGGGGTGCTCCAGCAGGGCCTGGTGCTGCGGCCTCGTGTTGTGCTGCAGGGCCACGCAGGGGCTGCGGCGTTTCCATTCCTGTTCTGGTCGTGGTGAAGGCTGGGTGACTTCTCTGGACTGCAGGAGCACTTGGGGCTGAGGGAAGAGCTGTCTGTGACACCTGTAGGTGCCAGTGTGAGGTGAGGGAGGCTGAGCTGCCATCTCCCCTGGAGATGAGTGCCTTGCTGGGAGGTGAGGAGGAGGAGAGAGACCTGCCAGATGGAGCTGGCTGCGGGGCTGCAGCCTCGGGGCATCAGCCTGGCTTGGGGCTGCCCTGACCCCGTGCAGCCTTTCAGAGAGGCTGTTTCTGCTGCCTGGGAAAGACCCCCACCTGCTCCATCTGTGCTCTCGCAAGTGGGTGTCTGGGAGCACCAAGATGGAATGGCCAGGTGTGACCTTGGGGGTCCAGCTGAGTGTGCCAGGACAGCCCTGCTGGGAATTCACCCTGCAGGGCATGATGCCTGCTTCCCTCCAGTGCCCCCTGCCCTGGGTGTGTGGGCCAGTGTGGTGCCCTGGGGCACCAGGGGGACTCTCCCCCATCCCCAAATTGCCTTCAGTGGCTCTTTCTGCTCTTCCAGCACCTTGGTCCTCTTTAGTGTGGTCCCTAGCCTGGTTCCCAGGGTGTAGGCAGCTCTAGGAGATTGGCAGCCTCCTAGATCTTATCAGCTCTCTGACACTCTCCACCTTATTGGGAAAGAAACAAACCATTGCAGAGTGGTGAGGTAGGTGCAGAAGCTCCCCAGCCCTGTGATGCATCTGTCTAAATGGGCACTTTAAATGTCGTCACCTTTCTCTTGAATTAAATTGCTCAGGGAAAGCCTCACCCTGGCACCGTGGGATCCCTGTGAAGTGCTCTGGCAGTGCAGAGGGCGCCCAGATGCGGGCAGGGCTGTGGGAGCTGTTTGTGTGGCGGTGGAGTAACCGGGCTCCCACGTGAGTGCAGCGGAGCAGTGGCACTGCAGCTCCTCTCCTCCCTCTCTCTGCCGAGCAGCAGGGCCCCAGCAGGGCCCCAGCGGCGCTGTGGGAGCTGCTGGACGTGTTGGTGCACAGGTCACAGCTGCCTGCAGGCCGCAGAGCACACACACCCCTGTCTTTTAATTAAGAGGCTTCTTAAGACATCTCGGTGTGGTGTACGCTGACCCATCCTTCCTGCCCTCCTTCCCTCCTCTCTCCACACAGTTTATGGAAGATGCAAACCCCACGGGCAAGTGAGAGCACGTTAATTACGCTCTGAGGGGAAGGCAGGGAAGGGCCTGGCACACCTCTGTCTAGTAAACAGCAAGTGCAGAATAAAACCCTTCCTGCCTTTTAACCCCTGTTTGCTCAGGCTGGCCGGAGGACAGTGGTGGTGTCCGAGCCAGTCTCTGCAGCCACTCAGAGAGGGCTGTCCCTGTGCTCAGAGCTTGTCTAAACCCTCTCTTCTCATCCAGAGCACCCGTCTGGCGTGGCACTGATGAATGGCAGCGGCCCGCACGACGGCCTCAAGGGCGAGAAGGATGCCAGGCAGAACGGCCACGAGGAGGCTGACCCGGCAGAAGATGGGAACGACCAGGAGGTCATTGTCATACAGGACACAGGATTTACTGTCAAGATCTGTGCACCAGGGATAGAGCCCTTTTCCCTGCAGGTACCTGCTCTTGCCAGCTGGGGAGGGGAACCAGGCAGCAAAGGAGGGAGGGTGCAGGAGAGAGGCTGTCTGGCCCAGCCTGCCTCGACATGGCAAGGACAGGGAGGTGTTTTGTTCTGGATCCCAGGTGTGGAACAAGGGGAGGGAGAAGTCACTGAGGTGTTGCTCCTTGTCCATTGCAGAGGGGCTTGGATGTGGAGCTGAGCACAGGGAAAATGACCTTCCTACTTCTGGGCTTTGCTAAGGAAGGGTTGTGAAAACATCATTTCTGGGCCTGACTCTCAGGAAGGGAAAATCCCTGCTTGCTCAGCAGTTTTGGTGTGACGCTGCTTTGGGCCAGCCCAGGTTTGGTACAGGAGCAGGTGGTAGCACAGCTCAGGGAGCTCAGGCACTGGCCTGAAGAACAAGGCAACAATGCAGTCTCCACTTTCTTCTGCATGGAGAGCTCTGTCATGTGGGCAGTGCCACGTGCTGCCAGGTCAGGACGGTCTCTGACATACCCAGCTGATAGTCCCATTTACCCTGATACCTCACCAGAAACTGTTTGAATGAAGTATCTCTTGGGAAGTGGTATCTGGAATCCAAAGCAAGTGAGAAGTCTTATCTCTCCAAGACCTGCAGAGGTTGCAGTGAAATCCCATCTCCCACGGAAGTAGCTGTGTCTCAGCCTGGCTTTTCTTCTCCTTTAAATCCCCTTGGCTATTAGTTTTAACAGGCTAATAATAGCAGGCCATGTTTTTTACAGCAACTTATGTAAACTACCCTGAGTCTTCTGAGCTTGTGAGCAGAGTTAGGGTGCTGGAGCACAGCAGGGAGGTGGCAGAGCAGCCTGAGCAGTGTGTGTGGCATCCCAGAGCCGTGTGGAGGTGTGGCAGTGGCACAGACACCCCACACGTACCGTGGGCCGATCCAGAGGAGGAAAGGGCACGTTTTCCACGTGCATCATTCAGGACCTCACCACAAATGTACAGTGTGAGGGGATAAGGGAAGAACCCCCAGTTTCCCACACCACCTTCTATTTTTGCACTGCCCTCTGTCACTCTGTCCTGTGTCTAGTGCTCGTGGGATGGAGCTGGGGTGGCAGGGCCCTCCCAGCAGGGCAGAAGGGATCTTCCTGGGAAGGGAGGTAGAATCTGCTTTTCTGAGCTTGGAGAGGTCAAGAGTTGTTCAGTTCTGCATCTGAGGGACGAAGTTTGGCAAGAGCATATGTAAGGTTAAAAAATAACTGGTCCTTTCCTTCTTAAGGTTTCTCCTCAAGAGATGGTGCAAGAGATCCACCAAGTTTTGATGGACAGGGAGGATACTTGCCATCGGACTTGCTTCTCCCTGCAGCTGGATGGCAATGTCCTGGATAACTTTGCGGAGCTGAAAACTATTGAAGGACTGCAGGAGGGCTCACTGCTGAAAGTGGTGGAAGGCAAGTTCCTTCAGACTTGGGAGGGAACGATGAGGGTTTTTATAGGGAGTGGTTTTGGCCACCCAGCAGCCCTTTCCCGTGGCTGCATTTTGAGACCTGTATGCCAAAGGATTAAGCAAATGTGTAATTCCAGTTTTTGTCCTCACCTTTTGCTCGTCAGAGCCGTACACAGTGCGAGAAGCCAGGATACACGTGCGGCACATCCGAGACCTTCTGAAGAGTCTTGACCCATCAGATGCTTTCAATGGTGTGGACTGTAACTCATTGTCCTTCCTGAGTGTCTTCACTGAAGGAGACCTGGGAGGTATGGGGCAAAAAGACTTCTGGTGTGGTCAGGGATTCCATTCCCTGACTCCTTGCTTAGTTAAACACACAGTAACTGCCACCTGTCTCGTGTCACGCGGGAGTGCAGAGGAACACTCGGAGCACTTCTGCATCCCTCCTTGAATGATGCCTGGAGGAGGGAATGCTGCATTTCCCAGAACTGACTTTCTGTCTCTGTCCATTCTAGACAGTGGAAAACGGAAGAAGAAAGGTACCGAAATGGAACAAATTGACTGCACCCCTCCTGAACATATCCTGCCAGGTAGCAAAGAGAGGCCCCTGTGTGCCCTTCAGCCCCAGAACAGAGACTGGAAGGTAGAGTTCTCCTGTGTCATTGAAACAGCTGTTGGCACATTCCTCGCAGCAAACTGGTGGTCAGGGATTGAAAGCTGAGCTGAAGTGGACTTTGGGATTTGCTCTGCTTCGTGCTTAACAAATGCTGGGATAGCTCTGCTTAGCTAAAAGAATAAAGTCCAGGAGCTGGTGTGTGACACATTGGACGTGGAGTCTGGACGAAGCTGCAGTGTGGAAGGGCCAGGCTTGCTGGGAGGGGTGGCAGGGAAGGGAGAATTCCCCTCCAGAGTCCTGGAGACAGGATCTGCAGATCACCACAGATTGCCCTTAGCTTTCCCATCCCCTCCCACTTGGATTCCGGTTTAGAAGCTGCCATTTGAAAACCAGTACAGCAAGAAATCCGTGCCCTGTGCAGCCCAAAGGCCCAGGGTGTCTGTTTTCACCCGTGTCTTGCGGTGTGAGAGGCAAACTAGTGGACTGCAGAGGGCTCAGGAAGGCTGTGCTCTGGAGACCAGGTGGGTTGGTAAGCTGCGCTTCTGGAATCAAGCAGGTAAAAGGGATCTGCCTTGTACACTGAATGACTCTGAGTCAAATTAATTCCCGCTGATAGGAGTTGCTTGTGTTGTGTTCTTCTGTAGCCTTTGCAGTGCCTAAAGGTACTGACCATGAGTGGCTGGAACCCTCCTCCCGGTAACCGGAAGATGCACGGGGACCTCATGTATCTGTACGTCATCACGGTGGAGGATCGGCACGTCAGCGTCACGGCGTCCACGCGGGGATTTTACTTGAATCAGTGAGTAACAGAGTCTTCCTGTCCTGCCCTGCAGCAGCAAACTGGGAAAGAACCCACAAACACACACTTGCTGCCTCTTTTTTCTTTCTTTCTGTGGCGGAAAGCAGCCTGTTTTAATTCGCTGCTCGCGTGGGTTTGTGGGAGTTGCTGTACTGGATTGGGCTGTTCAGTTATGCTGTTCAGTATCACTTCTCCACAGTGGCTAAGTGCCTGGTGCTTTAGGGAAAGTTTAAACATCCCATAATGTCATCAACTAATTAGAGCATTTTGAGTCGGGAGGAAATGCCTTCCCGACCATTGCAACTACCTCATTTTGCCCTAAAGCAAAAGCACAGCCTGTCAGAACTCCCTGAGCTGGGCACACATTTGACTAGAAATTATTATTTTTTTAATGATGACTGTGAGAGACTGTTGTGGCTGTGCCTGTTGGAGTGGCTGTGCTGAGGGGGTTCTCTGTGAAGCAAAGGCTCTTCTGGTGTGTTTGGGAACCTCTATGAAATCAGTCCTTCCCAGCTATAAAAATAAAAGCCTCTCTTGAGCCTGAGGGTGGCCGAAGGTCTAAATTAAATAACCCATCAGGGCCAGGTACAGAGTTCCTGGCTGTGTCTCCTGTGGGGAGACTGGGGAGGGCCCTTGCAGCCCACCCACCTTCCCAGGTGTGCCCTGTGGTCTGTGTCTTGCAGGTATGGAGAGCTCTTGGTCATGTTCCACGTTCCCAGGGTATGGGAAGTATCAGATACGACAGTGGCTTGTGACTGTTTCTTTTTTTTCTTGCAGGTCTACTGCATACAACTTCAATCCCAAACCTGCAAACCCCAGTTTTCTCAGTCATTCCTTGGTGGAACTACTTAACCAGATCAGCCCTACCTTCAAAAAAAACTTCTCTGCCCTGCAGAAGAAACGGTAGCAGTGCTTCTTCCTCTCTGGCTCCTTGAGCAGTCTGGTGTGGCACTGGGGAGGCTCAGCTGTGAGGCTGGGCCTGGGGAGCTGGGTGCCACTGGTGCAGCAGGATTTGCAGTGCCTGCTTCTCTGAACTCAGAGTGGTGGGTGGTGGGGACACATGACTATAAGCTGCGAGGACCAAAGAGCACCTGACTGAACGTCATGGCAAGCACCCTGAGGTAGCTGGTTTTCCCTCACTTGATCTGTCAGAGCAGATGTGCCTCTCTGTGGTGTTCAGCACAGCGGTGACAGGGGCTGGGGCAGCCCAGAGTCCCCATTGTATGTGCTGGATGGTTCCTCTCTTGCTGTAGCTCCCCAGTGACTCTTGCTTACCACATGCTGATGTACTGTTTCAGTTCTGCCCGAAGCAAAGGGTGGGGGTGTGACAGCATTCCATTGCCATGGGAATATCACTTGTGGGGCTTATCTGGAATTCAGGTGCTCTGACCCTGCTGGGAACTGAACACACAGGACAGTTTGCACAGTGGGAGAGCCAGCCTGGAGGTGACTGCAGAGTTCACACAAGGCACACAGGGGCTGCACTGCCCAGCTCCCAAGGTGGGGGTCTCCTTGCCAAAGCTCTGCTGGCCACATACCCTGTGGGGGGCTTGGTGGCTGCCCAGTTACCCAGGCAGCACAGTGTCAGTGTGGAGCACGGCCATGGGTGCAGCACCACCGGTAACCTGATCAGTAGGGACTTCTTCTCTGGCCCAAAAAAGAGACTGAAGCATAAATATCAGTGAAAGTAACGCACAAGGGCTTTGTAGAAAGAGAATGGTTATTTTAAAGATGCCTGTGCATGTTAATTTTCTCTAATTTCCTCTAGCTCCTATAATAATAAACCAACAATAAGGCATTGTTTGATTCTCCCGTCCTTGCAGCAGGGACCATTTGTTCTGCTCCAGGACAGTGGGCCCTGTGCAAAAGCCTGTCATTCTTCAGAGTCACTTAATGAAGTGCCTCAGCTCAGCAGGGTGTGGATTGACAGGCACATTGTGTGGCTTTTGGGAGCTCTGCTCCTGCTTCATTAAGGAGATGAAAGTGACACTAGACAAGGGCTGAAATTAGCAGTGGCCTCCAGCCACCACTGTGACTATCTGGCCATTTAAAAATGATTATACTGTATTGCTTCTTGGGCCAGAAGTAACTACAGATGAGCCCCCAGCCCCTGCTGAGCAGACAGATTACACCAGAGGCCTTTCAGCAATGCTTGAGTTTCCACTGTGGGCTGCTGTTGCACCGTGACCCGTTTGGACTAGTGTGAAAGCACAGGGAAAATTCTCTTAGAATAGAAAGAAATCTTTCTTTGAAAAATGCCTAATTGTTTTCCTTCTCGAACTAGGGTTCAGAGACACCCTTTTGAGAGGATAGCCACTCCTTTCCAAGTGTACAGCTGGACAGCTCCGCAAGCAGAGCATGCCATGGACTGTGTCCGGGCCGAGGATGCTTACACTTCTCGACTGGGCTATGAGGAGCACATACCTGGACAGGTATTGGTCTTGCTTCACCTGGCAATGCTGGCAAGAGTTTTGCAGCCAGCTGTGCTGTAACCTCTGGTATTTGTGGAATGGTCTTGCTCACCAAGGGGAAACTTATTCACGGGGCCCTTGACTGTAGGGGCTGTGCTGCTGAGGCTGCAGCTCCTTGAGCGTGGAAGGGTCTGAGAGGAGCAGCTTGGTCTTGGGTATTTATAAATGCCGTGTCCCTGCCCTGATGAGGGTCACTGCACAGGAGGCAGAGCGCTCCTCCATGCCAGTCAGGGGTGGGACAGCTCTCGTGTCTCTGACCAGACTATTCCAAATGCTTCAGTTGCAGCTTTGTAGCACAAGATGGTGCAGGGCTGCCTGGGGGTAGGAGTGTGCCTGCAGCACTCTGCTGCTCCTGCCATGGAGCTGCCCTGCGTTAGCTGGGCTATCACAGATCTGTCCTAGACTGCTGCTGAATAAAGCCCGCTGTGGAGGTGTTCCTTCCTGCTGCTGATTCGCTTCCTCTGAGCTCCACTGCAGCCTGAATTCTTGCCCCTTTCTCTCCCCAAATGCCAGTCCCTTCCCACACATTACATTGCTTCCCCCAAGGCTTTTCTTGCCTTTTTCAGACCAGAGACTGGAATGAGGAGCTGCAGACCACACGGGAGCTGCCACGCAAGAACCTGCCTGAGAGGCTGCTGAGAGAACGAGCCATTTTCAAGGTAACTTTGGGATGTGCAGACAGCTCCTCACACATCCCCATCTCTGCTGCCTGTGTGCTGGCTCCTGGGGCTTGTAGCCAAGCCACTAACCAGGCTCAGAAGTAAAAGCCAGTGGACCTGCCTGCCTGCTGGAAGGCTCTCAGGAGGAGAGGAGCAAAGGGAAAATGTGCAGGGATCTTTGAGAGCGGGGTGCTGGGAGCCCCTCCTGACCCAGCTCTCTCTCCACCTGCCTCCAGGTTCACAGCGACTTCACTGCGGCAGCAACACGAGGTGCTATGGCCGTCATCGATGGCAACGTCATGGCCATCAACCCCAGCGAGGAGACCAAGATGCAGATGTTCATCTGGAACAACATCTTCTTCAGCCTGGGCTTCGACGTCCGTGACCACTACAAGGACTTTGGTGGCGACGTGGCTGCTTACGTGGCTCCTACCAACGACCTCAACGGCGTGCGGACCTACAACGCCGTGGATGTGGAAGGGCTGTACACGCTGGGGACTGTCGTGGTGGATTACAGAGGGTACAGGGTGACAGCTCAGTCAATTATTCCTGGCATCTTGGAGCGGGAGCAGGAACAGAGTGTCATCTATGGGTCAATAGACTTCGGCAAGACAGTTGTCTCACACCCCAAGTACCTGGAGCTGCTGGAGAAGACCAGCAGGCCGCTGAAGATCCAGAAGCACAAAGTTCTCAATGACAAGAACGAGGAGGTGGAGCTGTGCTCCTCGGTGGAGTGCAAAGGCATTATTGGCAACGACGGGCGTCACTACATCCTGGACCTGCTCCGCACTTTCCCTCCAGACCTAAACTTCCTGCCTGTTGAAGGGGAGGAGATGCCAGAGGAATGTAAGAAAATGGGGTTCCCCAAGCAGCACAGACACAAGCTTTGCTGTCTCCGGCAAGAGCTTGTTGATGCCTTTGTAGAACACAGGTGAGCAGAGCTCCCCCCTTCCTCCACCTGCAGCTGGTCACGGTCCAAGTCGGGACCATGCTGTCCCGGGAACATCCCAGCAGAGCTCTCAGGAGTGGGCAGCTAACTGCCCCTTGCTTGGCTGTGCAAGTGCAATTCTAGAAACTAATTAATGAGAGGTGAGAACAATAGGGATTTGGACAGGTGTCCAGGGAAGCAGGGTTTGTGTTTTAGTCTCCAGACCTATTTTTGTTGGTCCCTCTCCCAGCATTAAGGAATTCTTTTTTCCCTGCAGGTATTCTGTGCACCTGATTGCTAGGGAATGGGAAGAATTTATGCTTCTTTTTAAGGCCCTCCACATGTCCTGAATGTTACCTTTGTTTCCTAAAGGCTGAAAAAGATCCTGTGGGAAGTGCTGTAGGCACGTTTGTGTGGGATGTGTGGGTTGCTCCACGCTGGTGAGGCGGTGGGAGCTTGGGGAGTGCTCCCCGTCGCAGTCCTGCGGGGCAGCCCTGGGGTGCTGCCGTGTCAGCGCTCCCGTGGGAAGGGCTGTGGGTGCTCTGCTGTCACAGGTGAGCAGAGCCTGTGCTCTGGCTGCCAGGAAGGTGAGCCCTCCCACTGCTGGCAGAGGAGCCGTGTCCATGAGCAGCTGGTTCCGCATGCAGGGCCTGCCCCAGCTCTGCCCTGCGCCCGCAGCCGGCCCTGCTGCTCCCAGGACAGCTTCCAGCAGGACTGTGGCTGCTGCTCCACAGCTGGCAGAGCCTGGACCTCTCTGCTGAGCTCTCCTGGCCAAACTGCTGCTGGTCTGTGTGTGAGTGGTCCTGTGCATCTGGCAGTGAGTCTTCTGAGCTGGCTGTGGATGCTGTCTGTGGATGCAGCAAGGAGATCACGTCCCATTTGGGTGGGGAATGAAAAGCCAGTTTTGTGATTCTGGTAATGTGCATTCCTTAGATTTTTGGAAAGCTGATGGGAAGAGGGTGTATACCCTGCATTTCCACGGGGAAACTATGGTCTGTAATGCTAATTTGGTGAGGTTTTTTCCCTGCAGAGCAGTGGTGGATCCTCGGGGATTCTTCTGCTGAGCTGAATTTCCCTTTCCCTTTGCTGCAGGTATCTCTTATTCATGAAGCTGGCTGCGCTGCAGCTGATGCAGCAGAAAGCCAACAAGCAGGAGAGCTCAGGTGCACTGGAAAATGGTGCCTCTCCAGAGAATGGCGCCGCAGACAGCGAGAAGCCTGAGTCAGAGGACGGCAAAATAGACGATAACGTGACTGGACTTGATCAGGTGAAGGAGCTCGCTGAGACCATCGCGTCTGACGATGGAACAGGTATTTCATCCTCAGCACCTTACAACTGATTGTTTTTGTAATGGATTTCTGCAGAATGGACCATATTGCTGTTTCTAGTAGCAACACTTTTAATCTTATCTTCATAGCTAGGTTTGTAATTTCTTGAACTCCACATTCATCTGTAGTCTGTTTTTCCTCCTGCTGCAGTGGATCCCAAAAGCAGAGAAGTGATTCGGAATGCTTGCAAGGCCGTGGGCTCCATCAGTGACACGTCCTTTGACATTCGCTTTAACCCAGATATTTTCTCTCCAGGTACGTGCACCCAGGGCTGGGCTCAGTCCTCCTCAGAAGGGCACTGTGTCCAGCCAGCTGCAGACAAAAATTGTGCTCTGTAGCCAAGAGCATTGCTGGCTTTTGGCTCGCTGGGCGTGGTGTGGGGCTCTCTGAAGCACAACGAGGAGAGAGAGCAGTGTTGTGGATTGCAGGGCTGGAGCTGCCAGTGCAGGCAGTGAGTGTCTCCCACCTCTGCGCTCGGGGGAGGGCTGCACGTTGTTGCCAAGAATCTTCCAGCAATTCTGCAGCATCCCAGCTGCCAGACCACATGAAGAGAAGCAGAGAGGGGGAAAAAAATACATTTGATCCTAATATAGTAGTTTACACAAAAACCAGTTGTAGTTGAACAGCTGATGTTGGGCCCTCAGTGAAGGGCAGGGTTTACATTTCTGTAAGCAGTCACAGTGCCCTTTCACGTGCACAGTTGGGTACAGGCATCACAGGTGGTTTTCCACAGATAGGAGCATAGTCTGTATTGGGAAATAGAGCAAAGACTCTGGAGTGTTTCTGGGGGTGAATATCAGGGTGGTGTGCAGGCACTGCAGGGGGATGGTCACACTGCTGAGCTCGAGCAGCCCAGCCACTACCCGAGCACAGCAGCCACTGCTCTTCCCATCAAAACATGGTGTAGAGTTTGAGGTGAGTTTTTAAAGCATCTTTAATTCCAGGGAGACAAAATTACTTTTACTTTCTACCTGCTGTTACTATAGACTTTATGTAGAGGCTTTGTTTCTGTGAGTTGCTGTGGTTGATGTTTGTTCTCTTCTCCTCTCCCAGGTGTTCGCTTCCCTGAGTCAAGCAAAGAGGAGGTGCAGGATCAGAAGCAGCTGCTGAAGGATGCTGCTGCATTCCTGCTGTCGTGCCAGATCCCAGGCTTGGTAAGGAACTGAGGGCTGTCAGTGATGTGCTCTCTGAAAGCTCTCTGACTGCTCTGGGACACCAGCTCTGCCCCACGCGAGCACCAGTGGGAGCACAGGGAGCAGTGCGAGTGTCTCATGCAGGGCATTTCCGTTTCCCATCTTGCATCATGGCACAATTTTCCCACCTCAATTAAATAATTTTTGGCACTGATATTTAACAGCTATTGCTGAGAGTTTGGGACAATAGAGACCATGTAAGCCATCCTCCCTAGCCCTGGGCATCCTGCACACCTTATTGTTTTACTGACCCTGGTTGTGACTCAGTCGGTGACTAATAATTTGAAGTGAACTGGGAAATTGTTCTTACTAATAGCTGTCATAAAAACTCCCTCTGTAAGTCTTAAGCATTTTGGATATCACCCATGAACCTGGCCAGATAAGAAATCCCAGTTTCTCCCTTCTCCAGACACTCACTAAATCGACAGCTAACATGCCTGTTGGAGCAGGCACTGGAACTGGGAGGGGAGAACTCATGAGCTCCAGTCCAAGAGGCCCAGGAGTTATTGGTCATGTGTAGGAGAGGGTTTTCCTTGGTGGAATGTTTCTTCTGAACTCTAAATTCACTAGTTCTGTAGTCAGCATAACCTTTAGAATTGCCTATTCAGTCTTTAAATGGAAAAGAGGGTGAGAGAATCAGAAAAAGGCTTGGTGGTTGTTGATTACAAGGTAGTTGATATTCCAGTATATAAACTCTCAGCACTGCACAGGCCTGTGTGAGGGGAGGTTGCAGACCAGCTGTTGTAGCAGGTAGTCCTCTGCGTATCAGGGAGGAACAGGTGTTACTCCATGGTGTGAATTAGTTTATCAGCACTGCAACACAGCTTAAAATGTAAGTGCTGGTTCTCCTTATCAGCTGTGTATGCACAGCTCCACGTCCTCATTTAACTGGAAAAGTTTTTACCTGGTGACTGGGAGGCCCTAAAGAAGGGTCAGCTAGTTCCACAAGTAGGAGTTGTTTTCCCTCTGCCTGTGAGTGTGTAGTGCTGCTCCTTCCCCCCAAGACAGAGGGGTCAAACTGGCCACAGTGGCAAGGAGCTTGCCCAGGCCGGGCTGGCTGCTGTGAGTGTCCCACTGCCCACACTCTGTGGTGCTCTCTGCTGTTACAGCACTCTGCCCACCAAAGGAGCCTTGCCTGGGATCACTGTCAGCCTTTGGGGTGACCCAGTGATGAGGTGTGTGCAGGGACACTGTGCAACCCCAGTCCCGCTCCCTGGTTTGTGTTTTTTTAAATCTGTGTTAAATTGAAATTCTTTCCTTCACGTGTGCCCTCAGCAACCACAGTCTGTCCATCCCCTGCAGGTCAAGGACTGCCTGGATCACACGGTGCTGCCGATGGACGGGGCGACCTTGGCCGAGGCCATGCACCAGAGGGGCATCAACATGCGCTACCTGGGCAAGGTGATCAGCTTCATCACCAAGACCCCCGGCCGGGCACAGCTGGATCACATCTTTGTAAGCATCAGGCCCAACATCAGACAGGTTCCAACTGCCTCTGGTGTCATTTACCCTGAGGGGATCCCCACTCGGCAGTTGCTTTCGCTGTGTAAAAATAAACAGCTTCAAAAACAGGGGAAGAGGGAGAAGAACCTGTAAGTGGTGGATGGGGAGTTTTGTTCCTAAATCCTTAATGGCTTTCATAATGTTAGGGGGTATAAGTCTCCTTTGGGGTAGAGAAGTGCTTCAGGGATTCCCAAGTGGAACAGTGGGTAACAGCTGGATTTTAAGCCATACATTTTTTTAAGCCTCTAAGATCCATCCGGGCTTGGGATCAACCTGTGGAGTGCTGTGAGCGTGGCTGCCCGGGAACAGGAGAGGGCTGGGCTGTGGCAGCCCCTGGAAGCACTGCTGGAGCTGTGCTGAGCTGCTCTGGTGGCTCGTGGGCACGGGGCCGGGGCTCCTCATGGCTCCAGGAGGGCTGTCAAATGACAAACACTTCTGGGAGAATAGTGTGTCTTCTGCAGATCTTGAGAAAAGGCCATTTCAAAAGCCCAGGGTGTTTTTTCATGTTCTCACCAACTGACTTGGTCTGTTCTTTATTCCTTTGGGTAGAAAATTGGAATCAGTGAGTTGATCACTCGATCAGCCAAACACATCTTCAAGACGTACCTCCAGGTATGACTCCAGCCTGACCTCTTGCCTCGGGTGTCCTCTCTAATTGCTTTTTCCCACAAACAGAGCTGTTTGGGGCTCTCCTCTCATTAGGCAGTTCCCGGAGGTTGCGTGGCAACGGGAACTACAAGCTCATTAGTGCTGAAATAGGTACAGGCCTGTGTCTAAGAGAAAACAAGTTCTCACTTGAAGGAAGCTTTCCCAGAGAGTAATCATTCATGCTTTTCCTCCCCAGATCCTCACTCATTATGTTGGAGGCTTTTAAAAGTGAAATCACAGCTTGTTTTCCTTGTAATACCTTTTCCTCTCAAACAGTGTTGCTTTTGCCCTTCTAAGAAGCCTTTTTACTTGGCTGATCACTACATATCTTGTCCATGCCCCTGTCCACACACAGCACAGCACTACCCCTGGCTTGGTTCCAGTGCCAAACCTTTACACCCTCTGCTCTTTCTGTCCCAGGCAGCAGTTTGAAATGGAACTACACGTCTGTGTGTGTAGGCACACAGTTACTCTTACATCTACGTAATTCTGCCTGTCCTAGTTCCACTTGCAAATACTGCCTGAGTCTCCCTCTCCTGGCAGATCTCCTGTGTGTGGTGGGAGTGGGTGTGTGGGGCTGGGAGCAGTGCCTGTGTGAGGGCAGGTATCCCCCATGACTGGCTCTGCTGCCTCCCTGCAGGGCGTGGAGCTCTCGGGTTTATCCGCCGCCATCAGCCACTTCCTCAACTGCTTCCTGAGCTCCTTCCCCAATCCCATTGCCCATCTCCCAGCTGATGAGCTGGTCTCCAAGAAAAAGAATAAGAAAAGGAAAAACAGGAACCTTGGAAATGCTGATAACACTGCCTGGGCCAGCATGACCCCTCAGGAGCTATGGAAGAACATTTGTTCAGAAGCAAAGAACTACTTTGATTTCAGTCTTGAATGGTAAGCAGAGCAGTGACCCTGGCTTGTGCCTGGACTCACCAAACACCTGTAGCTCTTGTTGTTCTTTAACAGGACCTCCCCTTCTGATTTGTTTTCTATTTGAATAAAATTTGTACTCTTAAGAGACTTTTATGGGTTTTTAATGGAAAGAAATTGGGCAAAGAGCAAGAGGGGTAAGTGTGAGTGAAATTTGGAATGAGATGAAACCTATGAGGCAAAGGCAGCCAGGAAAAACAGAGGAGGAAGGGAAACCTTTCCTAAGGGTGCAGAGGGGAGCAGAAGGTGAGAAGCTGAGGAGGTGCAGTCCAAAGATATTTGTCTATATCAGTGATAATTTAGGTGAAGGCAGCTTCTGTTCCAAGAACAAGGACAGCTGCTCCTATACCTGAGCAGAGGTGGGGAACAAGGCTGCTGGAAGGTTAAAGTAGAAGTGCCAGCTAAGTGGACCAAGAGGAAAACCATATTAGTTGGATAAACCAACTTTGGATAGTCAGACAGGGATCACCCTTCCGTGTCAGGGACTGCTCACTCCTCACCCAGAGCTGAAGGCATCCAGCCCAAACGCTGCAGTGAGCTTTGAGAACACGGGGAGGGTTTCAGTAACAGCACTGCTGTGCTCTGTAGGCTTTCAGATACCATGGGCAAGCTCTGCAGTGTTAGTCCCTGGTGTCAGTTGGCACCTGGCTGTACAGGGCTCTGTGCCTCAGGTACCCATGGGGGAGGGCTGTACTTGAGCAGAAACTCACCCAAAAGCTGAAGGTTGTATGTGCTTTCTGCAGTGAGAATGCTGACCAAGCAGCTGAAGTGTATAATCTACAGAAAATCACCCTGCTCCGTGAAATCTCCCTCAAAACTGGAGTCCAGGTAAGACCCACATCCCCTCTCCCTTCCCATCCTGTTCTGTAATGAGGAACATGAAGAGGAAGTGTGGCTGTGCTTGTAGGCACAGTGTGAGCCCCAAAGGTCTTTGTGGTGGTCACTGTAGAGTACAGGTCCCAGCCCTGGCAAAGAGATTTCTAATCCAGTTCCCTCTTAGGGTAAGGTTGCTTCTTCCCATGGAAGAAGAGCCAGCCTCAGGACAATTGCTCTGGCTGGCTCACCTTCAGTTCACACACACACAACTTCCACGTATCCCCAAAGAGAAGCAGCTCTTCGTCTGAGCAGAACAAGACTTTGGGGCCTTGCCTGGAGAACAAGGGTTTCCTTCCCCACAGCATTGTTTTTTCACTCCTGTGTGGGAGAACAGCTGGATGGAGCTGTCCTGTCAGGGCCCCAGCACTGGCACTGCAGTGCCATTCTGCCATGCACATGTGGTGGTCACACCTACCTCTGGCCACCTTCGAGAGCTCTGCCCTAGGCCGTGGGACAGGAGATGCGTTGCCCATGAATCCACTTGCAGAACTTCCTCCTTCTCTTGCCAAGTACCTGTGGAGGTGGTGACCATGCCCTGCCCTCTCTTTGGTTGCTCCAGATCCTGCTGAAGGAGTACAACTTCGACAACAGGCACAAGCCCACCTTCACAGAAGAGGATATTCTCAACATCTTCCCAGTAGTGAAACACGTAAACCCCAAAGCCTCCGATGCTTTCCACTTCTTCCAGAGCGGGCAAGCAAAGGTTCAGCAAGGTACAGACAGACCCTTACGTGTCTCTGCCTCTCGGGGCAGCCACTGAGAATGGGAGGAGCAGGATGGGTGAGGCATGGCCACCAGGACACCCCTGCCCAGCCCAGTTTGGTAGAGAATCCCGGTCTCCAAGACCATCTGAAAGGCTCTTGCTGTAAAGCCCCCAGCAGTGAGCAAGGATGGGCCAGGGCAGTGATCTCCTTCCCCAGGTTCTGGGCCTTGCACAGGCAGTGACCTGTGGCTGTGTATCCCACTGCTGTTCTCACTCCAGGAGGGTTGGGGTTATTTAACACACATATCTATGTGGATACACTTTCAGGTTTCTTAAAGGAGGGCTGTGAGCTCATCAACGAAGCCTTAAACCTGTTCAACAATGTGTATGGTGCTATGCATGTAGAAATCTGTGCCTGCCTGAGGCTGCTAGCTCGGCTCAACTACATCATGGGAGATTACTCAGAGGTAAGCAGGGGCTCCCAGGGGGTCTCCTTAGTCCTCCCGTTCCTTCCCTATGCTGGTTCAAGCTCAGGGCACAGCCTGACTTGCTCTGGGTTCTGTTCTGTTCAGGCCTTAAGCAATCAGCAGAAAGCGGTGCTAATGAGCGAGAGGGTCCTGGGCATCGAACACCCCAACACCATCCAGGAATACGTGAGTGTGGGAGCTGGGGGGGCAGCACTACCTCGGGGTAGGCTGCAGGCTGTGAGCCTCGTGTCTGCAGCTGCAAAACAGCTGGAACCCTTCTGCAGTGTTCTCCCCAGAATGCTCCACTTCCATCATCTCTTAGGATCCTGCAAACTGAATAGCTGAGTGTGTGTGTTATAAATATTCCGTATGCTCAGTAATTGTCCTCCTGACCCTGGGGTTTTAGTGTTTGTCTGCTGAATCTTTATTTAGGTTCATTAGTTCTGCTGGCTTTGGCCCCGCACTTAGGTCAAAAAAAAGAGGAAGAATCCCCCCAAAAGCACAGTCAGAATATCACACACATACAGGTCAGGCTGGAAATATCCCACAAGGGGTGTTAAGAGAAACTGAACTAGACAATAGAAATTGAACTAGACAATAGCTGTCAGTAGACAGCTGTGTCCTCTGTGACACCTCAGAGGGCTGTGGGTCAGCCAGGAGACTTGGGCTTTTTGAACTGGGTGAAGTCTTTTTATTCATGTGCAGCTGAGGAAAGGAGTGAAAAGAGACATTTGTTTCCTTTACATTAATGCTGGATCCCTTTTCTTGTCCTAGATGCACCTGGCTCTGTACTGCTTTGCAAACAGCCAACTCTCAACAGCACTGAACCTGCTGTACCGTGCACGCTACCTCATGCTGTTGGTATTTGGGGAGGATCACCCAGAAATGGCACTCTTGGATGTAAGTGATCTGTTAATAGTCTTCCAGTTCCTAATCTCTAAGAAACCTCTTGGCCTTTAAGATGCCCACATGCTCAAAACAAACATTCAGGCAGTGCTTTTTCTCCCTGGGTTGTTACCAGTTGGTTCTATCAGATGAAGATAAAAAGGAGTTTGGGCCTTTAGCTGGAAGGGTCAGCTCCTGTTGCTGGAGCTCTGTGCTGGGGTACTGCAGGTGGGGGTTTCAGCACCTGTAATCCTTGGGAAAACTCCTTAATTTAATATGTTCTTGTTGCCCTGGCATAAACTGGAGGGTTCCTTACCTCCCTTGTGCCTGGCTTGCTTGGGTTGAGTTCCCATGGGGATGGATGGTCCCTGCCATGTGTTCCTGCTGTAGGGACACTGCTGGGGGCTGTAGCCCCTCTGGCAGTCACATCCCTGGGTGGTCCTGCTGTCCACAGAGCAGGAACTGCAGCGTGAATGTGCCTTTCCCAATGCATGCCTGGCCTCTCTGTGCAGAACAACATCGGCCTGGTGCTCCACGGGGTCATGGAATACGACCTGTCCCTGCGGTTCCTGGAGAACGCGCTGGCCATCAGCTCCAAGTACCACGGCTCCAAGTCCTTGAAGGTTGCACTAAGGTGAGGCAGGGTGGGTGCTGGGCTGGGTCACTGCTGTCTGAGCACAGTCACTGAGTGCTCACCTGGGAGGGTCTGATCCTGTAAACTGGAGATTCAGTCTCATCCCAGCACCAAGGTCATGGTGCAGCTCCCAAGTTTGTAGTTTCAAAAGATGGAAATCCCTTGTTCTTCAGGTTAATTGTGACATCTGCTGTGATACTGTTTGCCCCAAAAATCTGTCAAGATGACCCTGGTCCTTGTGGACTCCCAGTAGAAAAATATATGTGGGTGGCAAAGGTTGGAGCCAGGCTAAGGGAGTTACACCAGGAGCCAGGGACACTACATGAACACTAGTGTTTAATTGTTCAGTCTTTACCTCTGTAGGTCACTCCTCAGCATTCCAAGGAAAATCCAACCCAAATGAGTGTAGCATATCAATCCCTAGCTGGGGTGGGGAGAAGTATCTCCCAGGGTGCTACACTGAGTCTCATTTCACACTTGTATTAAGACTTTTGGTCCAAACATTGTGATGTTACAGTCATGCTTGCTGCAGCTCAGAAATGTTTCTCTTCATGGAAGTGCCTCTAAAGCCTTTTCCTTCCCTCAGCCA
The DNA here is from genome assembly GCA_035583135.1 of Lophotriccus pileatus. Taxonomy (NCBI): domain Eukaryota; kingdom Metazoa; phylum Chordata; class Aves; order Passeriformes; family Tyrannidae; genus Lophotriccus; species Lophotriccus pileatus. The sequence goes on from JAWWES010000048.1 coordinate 465,495, forward strand.
CCACTTGGTTGCCCGAGTGTACGAGAGCAAAGCGGAATTCCGGTCGGCTCTGCAGCACGAGAAGGAAGGCTACACCATCTACAAGAACCAGGTGAGGAGCCCTTGAGTCCTGTCACTGCAGGGCCAGAACTGAGCGGTTCCCCTGCAAACCAGTGCCCAGCTGGGCCTCAGGGAGGCCTTTCCCTGGCATCTGCTCAGAGCTGTTTGTAGGAATCCTTGTAGGGCAGAACTGCTGTCCTGTGCAGTAATGCCTGCTGCTATGCCAGGAATCTGTGCCCAGCTTCCTGCAGGTGTGTCCTGCTGTACCCATCAGTGGACAGACACTCCTGTCACGGCACAGCCCCACGTTCTGCTGGGGCTTGGAAAGAACTGGCCTGTTCTCCCCATGGTTTGCACCACCAGTCTTTTACAACAGCAGCTCCAAACTGGTTTGGTAGTGGAGCTGTCTCACGGGCAGTGCCCGCTCCCACTCGCAGCCCAGCTGCTGCTCAGCGAAACTGCTGCCCGGCCCGGGGCTGTCTGAGCACGTCTGGAGCTGCTGTGGTGACTCAGCTGCTCAGCTGAAGGCACGGCCCGGCGTGGGGAATGCTGGAATACTGCTCCTGGAAGCACAGCTCCGTGCCGGGAATGCTGCTCACCCAGCAAATGTGCTGCCACTTGGTGGAAATGTGCAGTGTTGATAATCAGGCTCTCAGAACTGTTGGGTTGATTTCTGAATGCCAAGACAGGTGAAATCCAGTTCCGCTGAGTTCCTGTAGGGATGCTGAGCTGGCAGCGCCCAGGGTTGGACCGTGGGTTGGGTCCTGCTCTCGTTTGTGACGTTGAACTGATTTTTGCCCCTTTTCTGTCAGCTCGGTGAACACCACGAGAAGACCAAAGAGAGCTCCGAGTACTTGAAATACCTGACGCAGCAGGCGGTGGCTCTGCAGCGCACCATGAACGAGATCTACAAGAACGGCTCCAACGCCAACATCATGCCACTGAAGGTAACCTGGGAGTGCCAGCAGGGATTGGTGTCCAGCTGCTCCCCAGGGACAGAGCTGACACTCGGGAGGACGCAGTGGCTGTGCCAGGTTAGATCCTCCCTGGGCAGGAGGTCCCTGCCAGGGCAGGAGCTCACAGTGTGGGATCACCAGTGTGGATGGAGCATCTGTCCCCTCTGAGAGCGCTCTCCTGAGCTCTGGCTCTTTCTGCTGAGCTGGGGCAGTGGGATGCAGGTGGTGGCATCCCAGGAAGTGGTGGGGATGCAGGGACAGCTCTGGGGCGAGAGCCTGGCACACCTCTGCACAACCTGCCCCGCTGCTGACTCACTGCCCGCGGGCAGGTTGCTCAATGCAGAAGTACTTCAGTTTCCTCATGCTAAAAAATGCTGTCATCCTCCACCAGATGCTTTGTTCTCCTTCCAGGGATGTTGTGGTTGGAGAGGCCGGGCAGGGAGCGTGGGGGTGCAGGTGCTGTGGGGGCTGCCTTGCCTGACATGGAGCAGCAGTGACTGGCCCTCTTGGGCCAAATCCAGCTGCTCCTACCTGTGTGTGCAGCTGGCAGAGCACCCCAGCCCCACAACAGGTGCTGACCTGTGCAGTGGGCTCTCCCTGACAGGCTGTACTCCACGTTCCAGCTACAGAGCCTCCCTCCCACCAGAAGGGCAGAGTGGGACAGTGCTCTGTGGGTAGGTTTTCTTCTCCCTGTGGAGAACTGGAACAGACCTGAGGGGTTCATGGCAGTGAAGGGAGCACAAGGACCTCAAACTGAGTAGGAGTCAAGTCCAGGGAATGGGGGCCAGCAGAGGCCCAAACCCATAAAAACAAGACTAAAGGTTTTACCCTTGTTGCAGTACTTGAAGGAGGGTAGAAAACCCAACACGCTTTGGAAGCAGCACTGTCTCTAACTGAAGTCACGCAGGGTTCAGCAGGAGGTTCCTGCAGGGACTGCTGGGGGGCTCTAAATCCTGCTATTCTAGTGATGTGAAGAGGTAGATAATATAAGTGATGCTACTTCGAAGCTATCCGGGTGTCATATGAGCCTGAGGTTTTTCTCAACTGCTAGTAAATGGTGTCTGGACTTGCTCAGAGTCCTTTCTGGGTTCTGACTCCTAAAACTTCTTTCTTCTTGTGGTGTAGTTCACAGCTCCCAGTATGGCCAGTGTCCTGGAGCAGCTCAACATTATCAATGGAATTCTCTTCATTCCACTAAGGTACAGTGATTCTTCTGGGTTGTGCCGTTAGAAATCGAGTTGTCTTTTCGTATTGTCTTTGTTCATGAGAGAGCAGAAACCAGCTTTGCAGGATTTATTCTAGCCAAGATCACAATTAGCGTCATGATGATTAGCATCATCAAAACACTATAAATAGCAGGACTCAGATTATTTTTTTTTTATTATTATTCTAAATTGTCTCATAGGCTTCTATTTAAAATTTTGATTGGGGTGGTGGTGGAAATAGATGACCTGAGCTGAGACTGTTGTTCTAAGGCTGTAAATAATCACTGATGGTACAAATGCAGCAGCAGGAGGCTGCCTGGCTATCACTGAGATGATCCCCCAGCCCCACTGAGGGGGCACATCCTGGTGCCTCTTGGTTCAAACCCAACCAGCAAACCGGGTCCTGGCCACGCTCAGGTGTGGTTGAGCTGTGGAGGAGGGCAGGTGCAAGGAGCATTTGTCCCTCACTGAACAGGACCTTGTCCCCGTGCTTCACCATTTCCAAGGCCAGTCTAATGTCTGCTCCCCTTCTCGCTTTCCCCTTCAGCCAAAAAGACTTGGAGAACCTTAAAGCCGAGGTGCAGCGACGCCAGCAGCTTCAGGAAAGCATGAAAAGTGGGGAACAGCTGGAAGCAGAGCATAAAGCTGTGGAGGAGAAAGAGGCTGAGCCGAGCATGCCTTCTGCTGCCATCCCCTTAACACAGAGCTCTGCTTAACATGTACCTCGCTTTAAAAAAAAAAAAGTTTAAACCACCCTTTTCTGAATCTGGCCCGGGGCTTCAGCTGCCCCTGGAGCAGCTCCTCCTTTTTGACAATGTTATTGCACTGGTACAATTAATACACAATGCAAAGAACTAATCTGAGCAATGTACTCTGTCTGCCCGAGCCTGTGTCTGCCACGCGAGGGGAGGTGGAGGCAGCACAGACAGTCCCGGCGCGCGCGGGGCCCTCCTGCCATGTGTGTGTCCGTGTCGTGTGTGTGCCTGCAGTTATTTCTACTTTGTACATATGGATTCCAAATGAACTGTCTGGAGGGATGTAACATTTCTCAGGTCATTTTTATGTTGACTAAGGACACTGCTTTGCTAAACCAGTACAGAACCAGCCCCATTATTGCTCCGCGTTCTTGTACGCGTGGATTCCAAGCCAAAAGATTGATTCCCCAACCCCCCTGCCAGTCACTACCCCAGTTTGTGCTAAGAACAGCCATACCTGTGTCACTCAGATGACTGAAGCCTGTGACGTGTGGAAGTGGGGAATGTACAGCATTTTCTACATCAGGATATAGCCATGGGATTCCTTTAACCATTTTTTCTACATTTGGTTGGCAGTTTAGCAATTCAGTGGGATTTTGTAACATTCACATTCTAATTTTCAAGGTAAAGATATAGAGATATATACATAGATATATATAGATATATATATATATATATGATATTCACTGTTCCACCTCTGCTCTGCTTGCCGCTGAGTAACTTGGGATACTGTATCCAAAGAGTGAGGGCTTGATGTTTTAAAAGCGCACAAAATTCCATTGCAGTGGAAACCCCAGTGCCTCAGAGAGGTGGGAATGGGGCTGAGCTAAGGGGAGTGAGGAGGGAATCGTGGCTCTATTAGGGGATGGGGGAGAGGGGAGGAAAAGTCAGAAACAGAGACTTTTCATTTTCAGCAGCAGCTGTGACAGAGCTGAGGGCCCTGAGCCTGATGGAATAACATCCAGAATGTCCCAGGCTTTAGGGAGGGGATTTAAATAAAACCTGAAGTTCCCCCAGCACTGAAACCTCTGGCAAATACCTCCTGTTCTGGAGTTTTTTGCAGACTGGTTTTGGGACTGGCACCAGGAGCTTCCATTGCTGGCAATGGATGGTACTGAAGGGCAAGGTGCCCCTGAAGAAATCCTCCTCTCCCCTCACACACACGTCCCATGGGGCTGTCACTGTCCCCAAGCGAGAAGTGTGGCCGCTGCAGGCCCTGGGATGCCGACAGAGTTGAATGTCCTGTTTTCCCAGCAGCTGAAGCTGTAGAACAAGGGCGGGCCCGCCAACCCCGCTGGCCCAGCCTCTCCCTCCCTCCCCGTCTGTCCTGGATCGTGCCCCGTGCTAATCCGCGCTGCTTTTACTGACCTGTGGAGCCAAGTGCTGTCCCTGTGCTCTGTACCCTCGGTTTCCTGCCCCACCTTACAGGTATTTGTAATTCGGGGCTGAGGGGGGGAGAAGGGAGCAGCCTCTGGGGTGTTGGAGGCAACAAAGCAGTCTTCACTGCAAATGAACTTGCTCCTGTTAGAAAAATTCTGAATTTCCTGGAAAGCAATCAATAAATGACTACAGTGCATCTTTCCTACAAGATTTTTCTTTTACTAGTGTCTTTCAGTTCATTAAATGCTTTTTAAACTGTAGCAGGTACTTGATTGTTTCTTTACAATGTGGTGCAAGGTGTTGGTACCGGCACTGGTGCCAGCACTCCTGTTTCCTTTGAGCAGAAGCTGAGAACAGGTCCAGTGAGCTGGAGGCTCTCAAACCTGTAAACCAGTACCCAGGTCACAGCCCCAGCACCCAGCCCACACAGAGCACTTCCCACAGCACCTCACTGCATCAGCTCGAAAACACAACCTCTCACTACTCCAGCTGCCACCAACCCTCTCAAAACTGCTTCTCTTGTCCTCAGGTGAGCTCAAGTTAAATTAAAATTAGAGCAAAGGCAAAGCAGGTGTGGAGCAAAATCTGAGGGTGAAACACCAATAGCTTTTCTCAAAATAGTTTTAATTCTTGCATCCAAGGAAACAAAACCACATCTAGTTTTATATGCATTTAATAGTTTACCAATTGGTACAATAAGATTTTTTTAATATGCAGAAAACATGAATAAATTTTGTTTTACACAGTCTGAGAGCAACAAATCTTACTGTAAAACACAGAGCAGTATTATATACATTCCTTTACCAATTTAGTTTTAATTGTGTCAATAGCTTCAGTTAACTCCTACAGCTAGAAACTGTTCTCTCCAATTGCAACCTCTAACAGTGCTCGAACAAACATCTGACGTTTGCCTTCTCGATGTTGGAATCGACTCTAAATTATGAGGATTTTGCTAACTTCTCTTCAGAATGAACTTGGGGAAGCCTGAGGGACAGGCAGGACAGGAAAGCAGCTACTTACATGACACAGTGGAAAGATAAAAAGGCCAATTAAATCCAGTTGTGACTTGCAAATCCAACGCGATTCCCCGCCCCCCCGGCCATCCCACCCCTCTATGCACGTGCTCTTGCTACAGGATCTCGGTTTTGATTTCATACACGGACGTTATGTACAGCTGGACACAACAGCTCATCCAAGGGCGCTTTTCCTTCACTCAGCATTTGCAATATTCAAATCATGAAAGGATTACCAAGCCACCACTGTCTACAAAAACAAAGTGTATTTCCTTTTAAACAGCTCTCAGGCGAGTCAGGAGCTGCCTTAAGTGATTTCTCCTGCAGTTTCACATGGACAGGAGGAGGCAGAGGGCAGGCAGGGTCCCCATGCCCACAGCCCCCACTACCAACTGGGGGTTGTTTTCCTTTCCCCAGTGCCCGGGCACACATTGGTCACACCACACACAAAAGCAGGACGGGTTAGTTTCACCTTCTAAAGTGCAAGATGCTATAAAACATCAACTTCCAGATCCTGTCTAAACCACAAGGAATGCTGCACTTTCAGCCCACGTGGCACGGCCCAGGCTGGGTTAAGCTCAGGGGTCTGCAGTGGCTCCCTGGTGACACAGCCCAGAGGGGGGTCCTAGCAAGTGTTGCCGATTTTAGTCAGAAGTGCCAGACAAACAGTGAACCTCCTGACCCCTCCAATACATTTAGTTCCTAATTGACCCAGTAACCTCATTGTTGCAGTTCTGATCACAGCAAAGGCACAGCATGATCTGACACAAACAGTGGGGACGGTTGAACAGCGGTGTCCCAGAGCGACACCGGGAACCCTCACCCCACGCCTGTGGTGTGGCTCTCCCTTCCAACCAGGGCTTCAGCTCTGGTCCAGTGGGGACCATCCCTGAGATCATTCCCTGCAGCCCCAGGAGAAGGCTCACTCTGCACAGCAGCAGTGACACTGGGGCTGGTTGTCCTGGTAAATGCTTGCTTGCTACAGGGAAAAAATGCAGTAGACAACTTCCACATCACAGGTACCTTTAATTTCTCATTCAGGTTTGAGTTATGTACATGAGGGTGGTTTACTTTAGACTTAAATAAAGTTTCTAGGTCCTACCAGGAATTAAACAGATGTTATTAATTTACAGTTGCAGATGCATGGAGGGATTTAAGATGCACTACTTGTGTATCTGGAATTCTCTAATAGGACAAAAAGCAGCAAATGTTTCCAGTCCAAGCAGCTAACAAACAAAACAGACTTTATTCGTGCATGCTTAACTGCAGCAACACACACCAAGAATGACAGAAACCACTGGATTTAAGAGATTAGCCTGGATCTTAAACTGGCTCTGAAAAACCCCCACATCAGAACCCTGGTTCCTCCCAGAGGATCCCACACCCCATCCAGCTCCTCCCACAGAACACCAGGTCCTCCTGGGACAACTGTGGAAGTTCTTCCCCCACCAGTGCAGTGTGTTCGCCCTCCAGCCCACCCTAAGCTGGTCAGGGACTCTCAGCTTTAAAAGGGACAGTTTAAAAGCCACAGATTAAACCAAAAGAATAAAATAAAGCACAAATTCACCTGTTAAAACATCAGCCTGGTTCTTCATTGTATTGTCAATTTTGAAGTGAATTTTTAAAAAGACCTGGTTAGTTTGATAAGTACTGTAATTCTTTGTTATCTACAATGGAATCTGTCACAAAAATGCTGATTAAAATTTTAATTTATAATATTTCCATTCACTTCAGATCAAAATATGTAACTTTAGGGATATGTAAATCAAAAATTGTGTACACCAAACAACATAAATACTAATAACCGAGCTGGGCTGGTTTTGCTGATACGATTTGGGTTTGCTTTTAGTGTTTAGCATAATTCCCACAGATGGGAGTGGGTTTTGTTCATCGTGGTTTTCTTTTAGAGGCCTTTACGGATCTGACCCGCCCTTGTCAGCTGACCCTCAAGGTATTTAGTGCTTCCTTTAAAGCGTTTAAATGCGGCAGCCCAAGGTACTTCTCCACATGCAAACCCCAGGATGTTTTTACTGGAGCCACATTGCCAAGGTGAGGATCACCTCATTGTCAAAGGGTTTTCAGGGAGGCATTAAGGAAACTTTTGTACACACCCCAACTTCCTGCCAGTGAATGAGGGAAGAGTCCTTTGATCCTGCTGTGTAATAGGAATTGCACATCTCTAACAAACATGGAAAGCAAACAGCAAGTTGGACCATGGCAGTCATTTGGGAGAGGAAGCTCTACTGGAAACTGGATCACTAAACTCTAGTGGGATGGACAACTCCTCCTGGAAGTTTGTCTAGCATAAAAAAACCCAAACAAAAAAACCATTTAAACTTAGTTTAACAGCACAGCTTAACCAATGACCAAATAAAAAATAAATACATTTATCACATCAGCTGCTACTAAGATTTGTTGTCTTATTTCAGGTTTACAGTCAGTTCTATAAATATACCAACCCTTGCGTGATAGGAGGCCAAAACAAGTGTTTTCTGTTGATTTGGCAAATATTTCATGACAAATATTCCAGAGTTTAATTTATTTCCATTAATTACATATAAGGTTCAGAAGATTCTGAATTGCAGCCTTATTATCTAGTATTCTTAGAGAAGATTTATTAAGCACACTTAAGTGATGTTACATAGATACACATTTCTGAAAGAGCCCTACAAAACTTTTCCCAAATGAGGTCACCAATTCAGGCACCAACAGACAGCAGAAAGAAAAACAGGTAAATTATCCAACATAACGACACTGTCAACTATTCAGTTAAGTGCCCTATTCCAATCACCCCACTTCTGCCTTCTCAGGTCTGATGTGACCAATGCCAGCCCATGTTCTTAAACCTATGGTACTTCTAGACAACGTATGTAAATTTACAGTATACAATTTGGATTCACCATGCATGAATACTTTGTGTGTAACATTTAATAAGCTCAATCTACATCCAGAATAATTTACATGAAAGGACAATATTTATTTAAACAGAGCTCAATGGGTAACCATGGTATCTGAGTGCATCCAGAGGAAAAGGGGTCACTGTGAACTCCATCAGCGGCACTCCCACACTTTTACTGTTTGATCTACACTCCCAGTCACCACGTACGGGGCTGTCTTGTGGAAATCTGCCAGGAGACAAAAGCTCACATTACCAACGAACCCAAAACTTCAGCATTTCCCACTCTCACTGAATGGCGCTGATTTTTCAAAATAATTCCACCAGCTCAAGGCTAAACTCCAAAGCTCACTGTGGCTGTACTTCTGCAGGCAAATTCTCTCATGCTGTGATTTTGTAAAGCATGAAAATCTACTTTCAGTTCAGCTACAAAGGAGCTTTCATGCAAAAGAAATCAAGATAAAGTTACAAAATATCTCACACTGATAAAACCCTTCAACCCTACCCAGAGACAGAACTTCAGGTGTTTAATAAGAGGTGTTCAAGAACCAGGAAACTTGAGTTTTTCTTTTTGCTGCAGACAGTACAGCGTACTCAGGAGATCCCCAAGTATCTCATACATACAAATCCATGTGGGGCTGGCTCAGTCAGAACAGGGAAATTTAAGCAAGAATCAGGCTCACCATAGGAAGGCTCAGCTGTAACTGAGGCAGCCTGTTCCAGATTTAACCAGGCCCTGCTAAGGGTCTGATGTTCTTCAACTCACACTGTTCCTCACCCTGTTCTCATCAGCTGTCCTCAGCCATTTCAGGGGGAACTCAAGTCCTGCATTTAATTAGACCTGCCAGTTTGGCCAGGGAACCTCAGCAGCCAGCTCCAGGCTCCCTGCTGACCAAACACACAGCTCTGCTGAAGGAGCTACAGACTGCCAGGGGAAACCAGAGAAAAAAAGCAGAGAAGACTCCAAAGCAAAGGCAGCTTTGCTGAACAGAGAAGGGTTGGTTTGTTCTGACTTCACCAGGGCAAGGGGGAACTAATGTCTACCAAGATCTGTTAACACCAACCAGGAATGCCCAGGAATTCAAAGTAATTTCTTTCCTGTTTTGTGCACACAGTCCCTTAATTCCTTTTGCTGGGCAAGCACTGGCAGTAGAGCACTCCCCAGACCCCTTTACACTCTAGTGACAGGCTCCAGAACTCCCTGGCAGTTAACGTCCTTATCCATGTGCAACACTGGCAGGAGAAGTGGAAAAATCCCGCACAGTCCAACTCCTCTCTGTCCTTATTTGATTAACACATACAGAGCACAAGACACCACTAGAGCTCAGAGGTGAATGCCAGCCTGGTGCTCAGCTGCAGCTCTGGCTCTGCCCTGGCAGTGAGCACGGGGAGCAATACGTACCCAAAGAGGTAACAAAGTGTTCGTGCGCATTCAGAGTTTTCATGCATCGCTTGTTCTTGAAGTCCCAGACACGGAGAGTCTTGTCATCAGCACAGCTCAAAATAAACTTTCCCCCAGAATGGAACAGGACACCACGTACCCAGTTATCATGGCCCACCTTGTGCACAAGGAGAGATCAGTGAGCAGGTGCAGGCTGAGAGCTGAGCATCCCACAGCTCCCACTCCAGCACACCAGGGGACCCCCGCCCGGCCCCACAAGGACAGCACCAAGCTCCTGAAACCCGTTACTGCTCAGAGCTTATCTCTGTTTTCTATTATTACACCTCTATCAGCTCTCCCAACAATGTGTGTTCCTGTCCTTGAAGGCAAACAAACAGCAGACCTCATGTGATCTGCACCAGTTCTGCTCTGCACTCCCAGCACCACCCCCGGCCCCGCCACAGTCCCACTGTGCACAGCAGGCAAAGACTCACGAAAAGTCCCACACATGGGAACAAAACAACATTTTACAGGAGACAAAATTCAGATCCTTATCGGTATTTCTGCGGGCAAACCAAGCTACTCATCACACAGCCTACACCACAGTACTGCATTCACACTGTGCTTCTGGAGATACTCAGTATTTCTTAGCAACAACAATATCTGAACTACAGAAGCCATTAAAACTGTATTTCCAGCATTTGTCTTATTTCCATAACTCTGGCTTCTCTTCATAACACAACATGCAAGATAATACATTTCATTAAAACTGGTTTTATGTACTCTGCTATGACTGCCACAAAACACCAATGGACTTACAAGTGTCATAAGGCACATGCCAGTGCTAATGTCCCACATCTTAATGGTCTTGTCTCTGGATCCAGACAGCAGAAAAGGCCCAGGCTTGCCACTCTTCTTAGTCTACAGAAAATTATGGTTTAAGTTATGACATACATGGGATGGAGGGGGCACATGGAGGAATTAGGAAGATCCCTTCCCAGTGGTATTGCTTTGTACCAAAATCAGATCGTACGACAGCTTATAGTGAATAAACCCACACTGCTAAAGCTGGGTCACAGTCATTGGTACTAATGCTAGGAGATTTACACAAAAATAGGAATTAAACAATCTGTTAGAAGAAATGGTTGTAGGTCCTGCTGATGCCACACGCCAAGTAACACTCTGAATACACCTGCCCACTGCAAGACATCCTCTGCTAACAGTAGGCACAGCTTAAGTCCCACATCTGGGGACAAACGAGGATACAGCTCATGCATACCTGTGTGTTCACACTCCTCATAAAACGCCCTGCAAGGAGGCAGGATGAAGAACTTGTGAAAACGTCCTACTGTGAAGTCATTTCTGTGTGTGCCCCCGCCCGGCGTGGCCCAGGCCGAGCTCTCGGGGCTGTCCCGGGGGGCAGGGAAGGCGCTCCCGTGCGGGCTGTGCCCGATCCCACCAGCAGGTGGCAGGGGAGGCACCGCCACAGAGCCCGCCCGGACAGGAAGGAACACTCGGAATGTTGTTTGAATTACTGGTAGTTAAAAGATTATAAGGATCTTTTAAGGACTCAAGTAAAATTTCACTGAAATAACCTGTAAAACCCATCACTAGACAAGTCCCTGTGTTCGGTGCAGCTACTTCTCCCTTGGGGCGTCCATGCCCTTTAGAGGTGGAGGGTGGGACCACAATCAATGCCAGGGGGCCTGACTAGAAATTGGAATTAATGTCTGGTTTGTTTCTTCTACACTTTGGCATCCTTAGGAGGAAAGTTTTGCTGGCCTTTAGCGAGCCTCTCTTAAGGCTCACCAGAAGAGGTATCTGTGGTCACACAAATGGGGATTCATCAGTTACGGAATGCTTTCTCCCATCAGTAACTGTGCAGCAGGACACAGCAGTCAGTTTGATGCCAGCACAGTGCACCCAAGGCAGCTTCATTCTGCATTTCTGACTGACTCCCTCCTCCTGCCAGCTTCCAATTGCTAAGCATCCCTATAATCTTCACGTTCTGCCAGAGCAGCTGCCTTCCACATTTTTTTGCTGCAATATAACACAGTGGTCCCATTCTCGCCCTTCCCAGAACAGAGCATCTCTCTGAAGTTCACTTCCACTAGTGCAAAGGTAGGTCCTACTGATAAACACAAAAGCTGGATCCTGTCAAGCCAAGAAGGGGATTAACTGCACCCCAAGATGCTCAGCCACAAGCACCCACACCCCTGCTGTACCTGCCAGGCCCTCTGAGCCCAAAGCGCAGTCACTGCCTGCGACAAACACCTCCCTGTGTGTGCTCACGTAACAGCCTGGGAACGTTACCTCTGATCCCGTAGCTTCTGATATGGTGGAGTAGGAGCTCTCAGGAGCCCAGGAAATGCATTCTACCACATGCTCGTGCTCTCGGAGCTCAGCTTTGCACTCCTTCGTCGCTACCACCCACACGCGCACCGTCTGGTCGTTGGAACAGCTGGCAATCAGGGTGCCGTCCTGGTTGGGCCGCACCATGCGCACCCATTCTCTGTGCCCCGTGAAAGTCTTCACGCAGTAACTGTGCAAAGAAAGCCACCATCAAACAACCCACTGCACATGCCTTAGATACTGGAGGACACTTGACCTACTCCTAGTAGTTCAGATAAAATATTTTAGTCCACGTGTCTGTTCTGGCTGGTGATGGACAAGGCCATAAACAGTTCATGGAGAGAAAATTGACATAAGAAAGAAGTGACAGCTAAGAGATGACAAATCCTTTTTAAGGCAGAAAGCAGGAAGATCAGGGAAAAATAAAGTTGACATGACTATTTGCATTTAATAGGTATTTTAAGAACTAGTAGAGATTTACAGGTCACTCAGATATTAAAGAGACAGCTGATGAATGAAGCAAGCAAGACAACAAAAAACAATCAGGATACACCTTGATATGTGTCTAGAAAGGTAACAGATGCTCCCTCTAAACTCGTGGTTAACCAGAGAATGGTTTCCTAACTGGTCCTGAGTTTTATCCTGATAGCTCCCAGAAGGACAAACCTAGTTAGTTTTAATGAGTCAGTACTAACACCTAAACCCCTGTGGCCAGTGATTGAGGCAGAATCCTTCAGTGAATTACTCTAAAGGGCACATCATTATTCCTCAATTCAAATAATGTCTGCTGACATTCAGATTCCTGTAGCCCATTCCTACATGAACTGCTTTCTGTTCCCTTTGTTCAGTTGTTGCTGTTTGACCAAAAGTGCACTTACCCTGTCTGGACTTCCCACATTTTGATAGTTTTATCCCTCGAGGCAGAAACTATATGATCTCCATTGGGCATGATGGCTACTGAAGAAACATTATGGTCATGACCTAAAAACAAAATAAAACCTTTATTAAGTGGCACTGGTAGAGTTTTCAAAGAGCACACAGGACTTGTCATTTCTTTATCTTGGGACAGTAGCTACAGCAGCAGTGCATGTTTTATGGAATAGTCTTTACATGTAAACTTGGGGTTTTATGAAATAACTATCTATATTTTTAGAACCCACACAGTCCAGACACTGAGCATCCTTTAAAGTTGCTTTCTGTGTACTAGGGTGTATCTATGGGTGGGTGTTTATTTTTGTAAGTCTCAACAGTCTCTGTTCCTACTCACCATTCCTCCAAGATGATACTAAAAGCAAGAGAAATGTTTTTACGTAAGACTACAAAATAAATATTTGCTGTCAATATTAGGATCTTACAGTTGTGGTTGTTGCACTTTCCCATCTTTCCTAGGGCTTTTGAACCCAGTGCAAAGGGCAGTTTCCCGTGTGATTGGACACACGCCGCAGCCACAACTCCTGTGGCACAGATGGCTCCCTTCCTGCAGCCCTGCACCAGGGACACAGAGGGCTGAGGGAGGTAATCTTCCACTGATTTGAAGGCAGTTTCATTGTCTAGTAAGTATTTAATCTTTAGTGCTAAAATCCCTCTAACTGCCATTTCATTTCAGTACCATTATGGGATGCTTCCTACAGCATCATGCACAGCAGGTCTGAGATGCTGTTTCACTCCACAGATGCTACATGTGTCCCTTATTTACAGAGCACTCAAAGCATGAAAATATCCCCCCTCTTTCTTTTGGACAATACTCTGGTCTACAACCCCTTTCCACATCAGCAGTTTTCCTGGATTAAAAAAAAAAAAAAAAATCTCACTTTACAGACTGCCAAATCAATCCCTTTGTACCTTACCATGCATAGTTCTGATGCACTCAAAGCCCTGGAAATCCCATAGCTTAATGGTCATATCAGCAGAACAGGAGGCCAAGAGTTTGCCAGTGTGGTCAAAAGAAATATCTTGCACAGAGTCTGTGTGCCCCTTCAGGGTTCGCTCAAAGTCTCCTGTCTCATAATCCCACACCTGACAAGTGAACAGACAATCTGTTAGTAGCAGCCCATTACTCTTTGTGTTCTCCAGCCTCACATTTGCACTCTGCAGGCCAGTCTGACACCTTGTTCAATAATTAATTGAGCAAGAGACAAAGACAGACAGCCCTAAAAAGGCTTAACAGCATAGAAAAATAAGCATTCTTTTTATGTGATTTTGTTACTTATAAATTAATTGAATTTATGCATTTTGAAAACTGCTTTTCAGTTAACTTAAAGCATTATAAACCCAGCAGGAGAACAAGTTCCATTGTACATAGAAGTCTTAACAGCCAGTACCCTTAAAAATAAAGAAGATCAATTTAGAAAACACTAGACAGAACAAATCCACTTTGTTTTTCTCCATCTCTTTCTGTGCCAGCTCCCTAACTCCAGCAATACAGCCCACTTTCAGTCCTGGGGAAAGGATCATCTTTAACATCCCCCTCACCATTCCCAAGCCTTGCTGTGGCTCCAGAATTCACTTGCTTTCTTCAGAACGGACCAGCAGATATTCTGCATACCACAGAGCAATACTCAGAATGCCTTGGGTTAGGGGTGATAATCCAACCCCCTCTGAAGAGTTTGATACACACACATTCAGACATTCACAGATTATAGAACTGCTGAGAGATTAAATATTTGCAGTTAATAACTGCAGGAGAGCATGAAGTCCTGTTCTCACCTCCTAATTAAGTCAGTCACCTATCATCTAATCACAAACAAAGCCTTTAAAACAAAACAAGCTCCTCCAGATTTTATTGTGTCTCTCAAGCACAAAATTGAGATATTTCATTTTAAATTATATCCTAAACAAACAAAAAACAAACCACCAAAAAACACCCAACAAAGCGGGTGTTTCACTCGTAGCAGAGTGAAAACAGAGCTGATCAGGCCCCTCCACAACATTTACTGCACATGGAGCTGTCGCTGTTTCAGCTGGCCCTGTCTGTTTGCTGCAGAAATGGGAATGGGTTAAAGGTCTCTCTACACACATCAGCTTCATTCTTCCTTCAAGCCAAAGGATAGTAAGATACTCTTGAAGACACTAATTGAACCAGCATAAAACTAAAACTTGTAGATTATACAGGGCACCATACTTGAAAGAACTGTCCCTACTGAAGCAGAACCAGGAACAAACAACCCTCCACCAGTCCAACACGTCCAGCCTGACGCGCTGATGTCACCTATTGCACAGTTCTGACTTATTAGTTCATTCCTCCAGAATACACACGTACCTTTATTGTGGCATCCTCTGAAGCAGAGACCATAACACTGAAAACTGGATGGAAAATGACTCGAGTGACAGGACTCCTGTGCCCACTCAATGCATACTTCTCTGGAGGACGAGGAATCCACTCCTTAGGGTCTCGTTTCTGACCAAGAGGTCCACCTGATGTAAATTCTTCCTTAGCTTCATTCAGCTTCGATTCTAATTCCATTACCTAAGTGCACGAATTTTAAAGAGATTATTCATTTCTGGCTTTATAGGAGATCTAATTCACATTCTTGCATTAATAATCCAAATCACAACTGACTCCTAAACTCACAGTAAAGCAAAGACTGCATGGACCCAACATGATTACAACATTCAGCAGCACTGGTATTTTTAAAAATCAAACCCAAATTCATCCTTTATAGTTTATTCTTTAATAATATATAGCTTATTCTTTAATAATTTAATCATTAATCATTTATTCTTCTCAAATTCCCAAATATTTTCACAGGGAAAAAAAAGTTCTACAGAATCCCCTGTACAAATACATTCGAATTACTATTGTGGCAAACTACCAAAGGAGGTTGTGCTAACAAAGAGCAACACCACTGCTGCAGGAATTGTGACCCCCTGAGGCTGGCATGCCAACAACCGAGGCACTGCAGGGCTAAACAGACCCTCGATGTATTCACCTGCACAAGAGACAGGTCTTCATTGTTAACACACTGATTTTAGGGGGTATTTGCTTTTAATACACTCTCAAGCCAACGAAGCACGACTAAAAAGAGCTTTGTACTCTCCACTTGCAGCAGAATCCCCCACTCTAATGCACTGGAGCCAAAGGCTCCTTCCCTCCCGGGCCAAAGACAAGGGGCAGCACTAATTCTCCCTCTGTTCTGACCCAGCCAAGCTATTCCGCCTCCCCACTCACCAACTGCCTCGAGGCACCTCCTGCCTTTTCAGCTTCAGGACTGCACATGCAACCCATAAACTGAAGCCCAGGAATTTTTACAAAGACACCGAGAGGATGGCTCTGCCAGCACTGAGATAGAAAAAACATTTCCTACAACATGGATTTAGCTATTTTGCCTGCTCAATCCCCAAACATTCATTTTTGAGGCATCATTGTCTTACCACCACATTTGTCTGACAAGGAAAATATGGAACATTCTGTTCAGAGCTAATTTTTATACAAATAAATCCATCAGGTCTCCACGTACCTTCTTTTGTAATCTTATAACAGATGTCCATTTTTTTTCCAGAAGTCCAGCATACTTCTTATCTAACTCTTCATTCTGAGGAGATACATTTAAATAAAGAAAGAGGAAGAAAAGCAATACATAAAAATAAACATCAAAGGCACAGAAGAATAACTAACTGTGGCTCCTTCTTTCCATGTACAAAATGGTAATCTCATACTAGAATAATCCTAAATTAGATGCAGAATAACACAGGCATGGGGAAATAGCAATGCCATGGTTGATTCCATGGAACATAAAAGCTCTGAGGACTGGCTACCTTGGTCAGAGGCTAGATGTTAACCCACTACTTTAGGGGCACCTGTAAAAGCTGGAGTTATCTGCATGAATAATCCATACAAAAAAATTAAATCCCTCTTTGCAGAGCTACACTTGAATCCTTCCAAATTATTCAAATAATGTAAGCCTTTAACTTTTTTTTTTTTCATTTTAGTACAGCCCCGTCCAATTCAGATTTTCTTGCAACAAAAGTCATGTGAAACTTTTAGCAACAGCATTTCCTCTTTCCCTCAGGACCATCTAGCCTATTTAGATTGCCTTTCTAACCTTTGGGAAGAGGAAACTTAATTAGGTTGATAGATAAGGCAGATATGGGAGTGGTATTAGGATTTTCAATTATAAGTATGGTATTTCAATTTGTCATTTCTACTTATTTATTAGACACTGGAAGCAGACTAGAGAAATTAAGTCAAACTTCAAACATGCATTTTGGGAAAAGAACAATGCAAGATATGTAATAGAGAAAAGGCAGGGATTTATCCAGAGTCAGCACACAGAAGTTTACTACTCAATCCAGCTGTAGCCAGATGAAATGCACATCTCCTGTGCTAACAGGCAGCAGGGTAAAAATTGTATCAACAATCATCTGTGACAAAGGCAAGTCAACAGAATGAAGCTGAGAGAAATGAGTTGCTGGCATCCATACACTGTAACCAGAGCTGCTCATCAGAGGTGGGCACAGTCACAGAATCACAGCCTGGTTTGGGGTGGGAGTGACCTTAAGGCTCATTTTGTTCCACCCCACTGCCATGGGCAGGGACACCTTCCACCAGGCCAGGCTGCTCCAAGCCCCACACAACCTGGCCTTTTTGGATGATCACCTTCTGTGAACTGTTTTTGGCCTGCCCTCCTACCACACAGCTACCCAAAGGGTAAACAACAGACTCAGGCAACGACTTAACTCCTGATGCAATTCCAATCTCAAAAGATTTGCTCTTGATAAAAGCAGAGCACAAAAGCAATCCAGTTTTGCCTTCCTGTTTCTTAAACATTCCCAGGTAAAATCAATCTTCAAAGCTGCACAGTCTCAGGCCATTTCAAATCTGGTTACAAAACCACTCGCTCAGAAATGGCCAAGTCACCCAATGGTTATTTTTCCCTTTTCTGGCAAGGCAATAAACTGTACAAGTTCATCACCTCCAGCTTTAAAGCTGCCTGAGCAAACAGGTAATGGACAAACGTGCTTGAAACATATGCAAATGCCATAGAACTGACAAACTTTGAAATTAAAATATAGATGAAGAACCTTGTTAGAACTCACCACATCTAACTCAGCTTCCTTTTTAAAAACCGAATACGCCTCCTCGTAGCCATTGGAACGGAGGTAATCTGCTATCGCTCGATTTCTACAAAACAACATTTCAAATGCAATTTAAGCAGTCCAAGAAAGATTGGCATCACAATGTAGCACATTCTGGTCAGATCCTTGTCTACAGCTTTCTGAAGTGAAATAGCAAAAAATTTTCGTAATTTACTCAAAAGTAGAATTCACAGATCAGTTTGCAGCCTGTATTTCAATCTGCTTGTCATAAATTGAGGAATTCATTTTTTATGCCATTAATAACTTTGAAAATATATTTTCATCATTTCCCAATTCTATTATCAAATACCAGCAGTTCTATCAAAAATGAAGACTAGAGAGATCTAAACCACAACAGACAGTACAAGATGAGCATGTGAACAAAGCTACTCTAAAACATATTGGGAAACAAATGTTAACAACTGAAATAATAGAAATGCAATACAAACTTAAAAACCATGATCCTTACAGTTCATCTCGTTGCCTTTGTGACAGCACCATCGTGGCTGAGATGTCAGGTTAACGTGATCGAGCAGCGGCTTCTCCTCAAGAGCTAAAGTCTTAGGAACCCGGGATCCACAATTCAGTCTGCCACAAAGTGGCTTAAATCACACGTATCTTTCCAGACGTGAAATCCAATAGGAAATCCAGAGGCATTCAATACAGAAGATTCAATCCATCTACAGAGAGGAGAAAGAGACAGCATTTGTTTCCTTGAAACAAGCACTCAGCAGGCAGCTCTCTCGAATCTACCCAAGCGGTGGCTTTAAGGACGAGGTCTCTAACCCGGCATGGGGCCCTTGCAGGTACAGAGCTGCACAATTATGACACACAAATGACTTTTCCCACTCCGGTAACACCACCTGAAGAAGTTAAAAGATCCACATACTAAGAGACAATACTTCTTTGCCTTCTTTTCAGTCACATGTTAACGTGGTTTACCTACAGTTAATCTTTCAGCTCACCCACATTTCGGGCACAGAAAACTTTTAAACAGCTCTTCAGTCTTAGCATGACCATTACCATGGGCCCATTACTGCAGCTGGGCTCAGGCAGTGGGGTGATCACAGCACATCTGGCAGCGCCAGCTAATTTATGATGTGGCTGAAATCTGACATGTTTGAGACAGTTCAAGTGTTGCATTGTGCCTTTCACAACAGACTCATTTTTCCCACACACACTCATTAGTATCCTGTGATTCAGTTACATGAATGCAGTATTCTCAGTGCACAACCTGCTTCGACTGCGCAGCTTCAACCTCCGCCACGGCAACGTCACCAAACACACGCTGGCAGCACCGCCTTTGCTCTCCACACTGCAGGGACCTTGTGTGAGCACCATGACCATGGGAAAGTGTTGAAATGGCACTTCTTGCACACCTGGCAGGTGCCTGTACAGAACTCACCATTCAAGCAAGCCGTTCAGCAAGTTTGGTCAACCACCTTTCAGCACCGAGATAAACTGAACAGACAACACGCAGAGGCTCAGAGAGAGCAGGTGGGTCTGTAACCTCCCCACTGAGCGCTGAGGACATGTGCTCCCACTGCCTCTCACCTCTGCCCCTCCCTACTCACACAGGCACACAGAGCTCACCAGCACAGCTCAGTAACAATTTGGGTAAGGAGCCTCTTTTAAACAATAGCCTTTCTGAAAAAAAGTAAAGACAATACTGAGCTTGTACCATTAATGACTACTTATCCATCACAGGGGATCAGAGGCTTGTTTCTAAACCTACCTAGGCTCTGATGTCTGCTTCAAAATGAGCTTAAGCTGAAAGGTGCTTGTATTCTACTCTGCTGGTAGATTTTCCACAGCAAATGCTGCACATCATAATATTGCCCTGCAAGTTAGTTAGGACAGGAGCACTCTGAACAGGCAAAGCCTCACTTAATCAGTCTAACCTCTTCCCAACAGCTCTTCCAGAAACAATTCAGGTGAAAACTAGAGCACAGGCTGCATCCTTTCAGAGAACAGAAGCAAACGTTTCATTTACTCTTGCCCCGTACCTAATTCCTGCCAGGTAAAGACACAACTGGGCTTCCACAGATGCCCCGTGCCCAGTACACACTCAGAGTATCACATGGAAATTAAGGGAAATTTAGTCCATACAAAAAAATACCGCCTGCAGTGCTGAGAAGAGCCCTGCAGAGGGCGCTGCTGGTGGAAACGGGCACAGGCAGAGGGACGAGCCCGAAGAGCCCAGGCCTTCAGACACAGCAGCGCTGCCGGGAGTGCCCGACAGCAGAACAGAGACAGGCCAAAACAGAGGGATGAGCCCAGGCCTTCAGACACAGCAGCACTGCCGGGAGTGCCGGACAGCAGAACAGAGACAGGAACAGCCAAAATCCGCCTCTAGTACCGCCAGGGTAAAAACCTGAAGGTGGCATCTGCATCATGAATCACCACTATGCAGTGAATGTCCAGTAAATCCAGTGCACCGACTTCGGTACAAATCTCAGTATCTCATCAATTTTGGTGGGGTATCCAGGAGATGCAACTATAGCACTTGTCTAAAAATAACAGCAACTGTGTTTGTAAGGCCACCCTTGACATGTCACCTAGTTAGAAATACATTTTCCCTCTCAAATGTAAAGTAACCCCAAATTTCTCCAGTACCCCTGACACTTCCCAAACCTGGGCTGCTCCACATTGTAACTCTGAACTGTCAGTGAGAACCAGATCTTAGTACCAGATAAACTGCAACAGCTACAGGGCAAAGCATATACTCCTGCTATTAGCAAATTACAGCTGAGCCACAAGACACCAATCACTTGATCTACAGTATCTCACTCCTGTGAAAAGTGGCTGTTCCAAGCACCCTGCCTCATATTCCTGACTTTTTAACTACAAAGCCACCTTAAAAGAAGGTCAAGTATTTTTAGGCCAGTCTCTTTCATACGCATCCCAGAAAAAAACAGAACAGAATGAAAACAAACAAAGCCCATCACAAAAAAAAAAAAACAAACAAACCCAAACAACACTCAAGCAAAACTGTCCAAACCCCAAAAGCCAAAAAAAGACCAACATTAATTACATACATGTGCCACCATGTGTACTGCCTTTTCGTTAGCTGCAGCAGATTTTGTGACATACAGACTTCAGCAGAGCAAGACTAACCAGTTCTCCCCCATGGCCTACCAAGGCTCCCCCTGCCCACTGCATTCCCCACACACTGTTCAGCCACCAGAGGCAGCCAAGGGAACAAAAACAACCCACAAAGAACCACCACCTGTTCATTACATCTTGCCCGAAACTGGTCACTTTAGTATCAGCAGCTTATTGTTACTGAGGCTGTGTCAGGAGAGTTACATCTTTTGTGAAAGAAAAGATGTCTTTGCACGAAAATTTTACTCTGTTCTGTATTAAATACAGGAAAAAGCAGACCATACATAGAGCTATCCATGAATAACAGCTACTAATTAAGTATAAACCAGAATGTGCCTTTTATTAATAGACCCACTTACACTCCTCCAGGTTGTAGTTTCTAACATAAAACCTGTTTGATTCCCTATCAGTAGTCTGCACACACAAAGCACTGAGTGGCAAACCTCTGCATAGGGACAATCTTGCAACAACAGAGGGCTACAGGTGTTTCACCTCATCCCAACTGCCAAGTGTCCACTCAGCTACAGAGCAGCTTTTACACTTAGGACTAGTAAAAATGTCTCAGCAATAAGGATACAAGATCTACTTCAATTCTTAAGTGCTGCAGGACTGAAGAGTGACATACTAAAGTATAGCCTTAAAAAAAAAGTTTAAATTAAACAGAGACAGCCAAAAATCATCGCAGGTCAGAATTTTTCCCTGCACAAGCTTCTGAAGTACACAGAACTATCGATGAAGAGCAACAAACTGGGCAGAAATACCCAAAAAGCTGAAGAATCCTCTCCTGTAAGGGAAGGTAGAAACAGCACAGTGCAGGTTCTTCTGACCTTCTCATTTGGGAAAAAATTAAAAAAAAAAACAAACAAACAACACACTGCCCTCCCCACACACACACACCCCCCACCCCACACCCCCCGCTTCTGCCCCCCGTGCTGGCAGGGCACCCGCCAGCCTCACGCCACGCTGGCAGGGCATCACTGATCTGGTGTGGGCAGGAACACCCTCTTCCTGAGCGTGACTAAGAGAGAGGATTTGACAGACAGCTGCTGCCTCCTGGCTTCAAACACTGGGTCCCTTCCACTGGCGGGTATCAGTGTGGTTCAAGCGCTTCCCAGGTCACTAGAAAACTTCGCAATAACTTAATGAGAGACCTGCTAACCACTCATAAACGCACCGACAGCAAATTGAAACAGGTTCAGCTCCATTTGTTAGCTGAGACAGCTCTACAGGAGGTATCCAAGCACAATAGCTACACACACGGTCACAGCAATGAGGTAGTGAAAAAATAATCACTTTGAGGCAAGAAATTGTCAGAATTTCCTTCAGTTCATGATATATCATGCCAATAAATGATAAGACTTGGCCCGCAGGTATTTCTATGACAGTGTTTGTACTTGCTTCAGGAGACATTTAAATATTACTTGCCATAAGTATTCACCAAATATAATTGAGAAGCAGATTATGGAATCAAATTAATGCATGGGCATTTTAGTACCAACTTGCCAAAAATATCTGTTCATTTACCTGAACTGGCACCAAGCATGAGCAAAGTTACTCGAATTAAAATTCTTAAAAGTGCCCATTCTGTTCACATTAAAAAAATAAATTGAGTCTGTAAATTCCTTCAGAGTTCATTAGGTTTTACTTAGCAGAGTACAATGGATGCTAAACAGCATAAAATTTGGTTTGAATACCTGTGCCTGCCAAAGACACTGGGCCCTGAATCGGACATTAAGTTTTTATTTATTTCAAGCGAATCATCTACCCTGCAAACCTACCATGAAACTAAGCCCACTTGAGGCCAGAAGTTTTTAGAATCAAACCCAGCCTGCTTTCTTAGTTCTAACTACTACAATAGTGTCTCTGGACTTAACCCTTGACTTATTCACTCCTGCTGTTAATTACTGCAGAAACACCCACAGATATCACAGCTCACCAAAATATATCAGAGCAGGATGAAGGTTCTGTTATTTTGCCAGATTCCCCAAAGCCCTTAATTTCCCATTGCCATGGCTTTGTTTGGCAGCTGTAGTAACTCAGTGCTCCAGCTTTAACCGTGGGTTTGCCTGTACAAAGCAGCCACCACCATCCAGCTGCTTCCAAGAAACACACTCACTGCACTGTGACATAACTGAAGCCATAAACACGGAGGTCCAAGTAAACCATTAACTACTAGTTACTAACTCATGGTATAAATTATACCTTCAGTGAGATGCTACATTTGCTCCTGCAAGGTATTGGCTCAGTCAGGGATTTAGCTCCTGGAAGGAGCTTTTGCCCTTCAAACAGCCTTCGGGGAGTCGCAGCAGGGGAAGGCACCGCGCTCAGCGCTGACCACCTGCCAGCACACACCAACTCAGCATCTGAACTTCTCCACTCATGTTGCCCTCAAGAGGCTGTTTCACATTAAGTTCTTACGAAGCCCTTCCAAATCCAAGCATTTTCATAAATGTATCCCGAGGTACCAAACTCTGCTATCACAATCGACCTATGCATCTTTCACAGGATTTTATCAGCAAGTTCGGTTCAAGGTTCTCCACTGCCTCTCCTTTGCTCCCATCAAGTGGGATGAGATACTCTTAGAGATCAACAGCATAAACAAATCCCTGAAACGGCTCAAGTGAGGAACAATGCCCACTTGTGCTGTTCAGTAAAATCACAGTAAAAGCCCCTCCCAAGTGAGCTATGATCCACCCAACCTGCGGTGAGATCCCTGCTCCCCGCGGTGAGATCACAGCAAATCCAGCTGTGCCAACGCCTCGGTCACTGGCACTGCTCTGCTACCACAGCACAGAAGTGTAAGAAAGCCAACACAAGCACCATGCAGGACTCACAGACAGCACAAAGCCACTGCAAGCTCTTGGTGAAGCAGTGTTCCTCACAGACACATGCTGGTTCTAACCAGAGTTTTCAAGTCACTTCAGTAAAGCTGCAGAGTAATATGAAGATGTGTTACATTATAAGATCTTTATAAGCTTCAGATGTTCCATTTCACAGGCTTCTCACAGCCTGAGTTACTCTGATGACTTAAGCCAGGGCTTCTTTCACCAAGAAAATCCTCATCAGCACCATAATGAGAGTGTCTCACCACTGGAACTCCAGGCTCAAAATCTTCATCATTCCGGTAATTTCATTCCTCATGCCTACAGAAGCTTTTGCTTACCAGCTATTACAAAAAACTGTCAGTCAGCCTTAATATGTTCTTAAGCACTTTTCCTATCTCTCATAATTCTCACAAGCACATTTGTCCCTCCTGTATTTTATTATTTTTCTCTTACCTTTTGAATTTTTATGAGTTAAACGAAGAAAATCAGTTTCAAGCTGACTCGTTGGTTCACAGTTCACCACTGAAACAGCACTGAACTGTTCCTACACCAGCACCATCACCCCAGGTTCACTCTGCTGCTGCTGTCCAGCAACCACATCTGGTAGCACACATCTCAGATACGTCCATGGCTCCTCCAGGAACCTAACAGTAAATTAATTCAATTTCTGCAGTTTTTACGACCGTTGCTTAGGCTCCATAAACAGTCTTCCCCACAAAAACACAAGCTATGTACACTAAACACGTAACTGTAGCTCATTACATTAAAAATTAGAAGAGATACATGGCATCAATTACAGAGCCAATGCATCAGCAGATACAGAACACACCAGCACCATGCAGCTCTGAAAGCTCAGCAAAGCTCTGAACTGCTGTGCTTTAGGAACTGTACATTTTTGCCTTTTTTTGCAGAATCCTAATACTTTTAATAAACTCAGTTACAAGACCATTATTTCCCCTAAGTATTATTACAACAACATTTTAAATAATACTATACAAGAACATTTATTGAAGGAGACAAAATCTGAGGTCACATCCTCAGACTGCCAGCTCAGGCATACCTAATATGAGGCACTTGGGTGTTAAAAAGCATGTGAGCCATCACCAACACCAGAAACACAAAGCAAGTTCACATTGTGAAATCAATTACTTTTGGATTACTCACATTTAGGTTCAAACTTAAATTTTAATTTGCAATCATTTAAAATTTCAACAACTCGTGTAAAACTCAAAACCTTTTGGAATGTCCAGCACACACTACCAACTTTCAAGCCATTTGTCTAACACAGTCTACTGACCTTTGAAGGTTTTTTGCCTGAAAGAAAACTCCTCGAGGTTTCTTCTAAGTTGTTATAAATCCAAAATCTTACTTCCATTAGCTCCCTCTCTTCAGGTAACTTTACAAACCCAGTGAAGGGCCTGTCACTTATTAAGGCCACCAAAAAGACTAACTGAACTGATACAATCAGAATTAAATTCCACAATTTTTAAAGCTGAGAAGATCCATTTGTGCATCAATAAAGGAGAAACTCCTGTTGCATTGTCTCTTGCTACATGGCTGGCACAGGAGATCCTTACAAAGTTCTTTGACAGTGTATTTTGTTTCATAATACGTTAACAAGAGGACTTAAAGTGGTTATTTGGGAGTATTCTGAGGCAATTAGAGCTACAGTCCTTATGGATGAACTAGACTGCAAGAATTGTTCTCTCACACCTGTGGGTTATGTTGCTAAATTCTAGCAAGTATATAATAACACGTCCTTCTAATGTAAACTAATTTCTAATGGTCTGATTTTGTTTTAAACCCCAAAAGCAAAAAGCTGCTTTATCAAATTCAAGACACAGAATAGGACGACTCTTGGCACAAGTGTACTCAAAACCAGATTCCACAGGACTGAAGTAATATCCATGCTTCTCAGGCATAACTATTAGGACCCAAAAAGGTTCTTAGAAATCTGTCTCTGTCTGTTGATAGGAAAGAAAAACAGTAACAAGCAAACCAAAACATCAAGTTCCTCTCCTGCCTCCATCTTGCCCCCACCAGTGCAGCAGGAAAGCTCATCCACAGCACAATCACCAGGGCACAGCCAGGCAGCTGCTCTTAGTGCAGCAAACAGACCTTATCCTAGAAAATATTGGAATCCATCACCTGCTAAGCCGGCAGGGATGAGTCGGAGAATACAAGAAAGCTACTCATTTATGAGCTGGGTTAATCTTTTTTCCACTTTTCAGCCTACACCAGTAAAGCTGGCTGAGGGATTACGACAGTGAGCTCCAACAACTATCTGATTCAGGAAAAACAAAACAAGAAGCAAATCTGATCTGAATTACAACTCTGAGCCTTATTTTTAATTCATATGTTTAGTAAGCCTTTTATTCTGCAATTAAGGAAGTCTCAAAATGCCGCAGGTCAACGCTTTGCCTATGTATCAATGTAGCATCCAGAGTACACCATTATGTGCACTGTTTGTAATAACTCACAAAAAACATTTCCCATTTCAGTTCAGTTAAAGGCTTATCAAAAGAAATATATTTTTAACAACAAAAGACATTTTTGGTCTCATTACCTTCCCAGGCACCAACACTACATGACTTGGAGGCATCTGGACCAAATTTGCTTGGAAAATATTTTTTGGGGGAAAAGAAGTCTTTAAATTAATTCCATCTTGACATTTGCCCTCCATGTATCACTTCAGTTTTGCAATTCTGATAGAGTAGTTCTCAGGAGAAACATCTCGAGCACAATCACATCACTTCATTTTAGAGCCTTCAAGTTTCCTCCAGGTCAGAACTCCAATCACCAGTGCAGTCTGCACGCAGGCTTTGGTAGAAAACAAGGGAAAACACCCTTCTTCTAACCTGCCTGTTCAGTTCCGGGTGAAAATGCAGGTAAATTTAGCTACCAATAAAGGAACAGCCTGGAAACCTTCAATGCATGTGAATTTTTGACACGGCCCTCTCCAACACGCCCAGTGTGTTGTGACGGGGTAGGACAGCGGGGTCGGTGTTACGGGGCTCGGTGTCACACGCTGCTACTCGACACTGGCTCAGAGGAAAGCACGCTGGCTCAGGGTGAGCTGCATGACTGCAGCAGGATAGTTTTCAGTATCGTTACTGCTGGGCCAAACAACACATACACATTATGGGGTAGCAATTCTAGACTACTTCTTTAAGCTGCTTTCTCTTGGCCACCAAGAGAAGAGTGCCTGTACTCAGATATGTTGGTCAGCAGCCACACACTGGATTTGAACTTTGTTCTTCTCAGTTCTTCCCCCTACACCTCCCTGGCTTGAAGAATTAAGTAACAGACTTACACATGTAAAGGAGGTCACAGGACTATATCCAAATTTAAATAATTCCATCATTAAACCGCCTGTAATACTGAAAATGTGATATTAACAAAAATGACCATAAACTGCTTAAATTTATATATGAAAAAATATCTGGAAGGAAACTTAAAGGAACACTTATGTTAACACCTTAAAAACAGAAGAAGGTCAAAACCACAAAAGAAATCCAAACAAGAACTCAGATAGAACTTCCACTCTTCAATCATGTTAGTCCCTCAGCCTTTTTTCCAAAGCTCATTGACCAAAAATGGCTTCACTTGCCCAGAAGAAGAAAAAAATCCAAACCAAAACCTAAAAGCTATTCACAGTTGTCATATATAACATCTTATTCTGTTATAGGGAACAGAACTCAACCTTTCATGACATACAAAAGTAATGAAATCAGGGTTCTGGTAGAAGGTGTCTCATTTTTCTTATGACCCATCTTCACCTACTACACTTCTGCCTCTAAAACAGAGCTGAAGGTGAGAGAGAGAACCTTCTACCATTACTGATTTAATAGACACCATCTGTTTAAAATACATACACACATTAATGTCATCCTCTCAATAGACTGCAAAGACACAGGCATTTAAACACACCAAACTGTTTATCTAATCTCTTCCTTCACCCCAAAAAGCGGGTGAATCCAGCACAAGACAAACTGCCAAGGTTGTTTCTTTGTGGAAGAACCAGTCATTTATCTGCAGCAAACAGGCTAAATGCTTCCAGCTGATTTTCCTCTAGTCTTAAAGAAGGATAAACTTAACACCTTTGCTTTAGCATTAAGCAGAAAAACAAGGCAGAGGCAATCTCGGGGGGAGACAGGGGGACCACTTGTCTAATTAAACCAAAAGAACTTCAGGTTTGTGGAGCACAACAGGAACAATTAACACAGATACAAGGAGGAGGGTGTAAATAATCCCATGAAGGCCCCTGTGCTATCCCAGATGCAAACCAGTACAGCATCATGCCACAGAGCCTGTCACCTCCAGCCTTGCCTCACAGGAGGTGTGACAGCTGAGTCACCATCCAGCCCCGAGAACAAGAGGTGCCTCTGAACAGCCCTTCGACCAACTCCCTCAGCACAGACCTACTTAACAGCAGATCCCAGAAATTACAGGACAGACACACTGCAGCACCACCTCCCATCCTCAACCACCACTCACTGCCCACCAATGGAGACACCTTCTCAAGGCTGCAGCATTAAAAATATCAGGTAAGTCTTCTAGAATCAACAGAATCACAATGACAAAGATATATTTATTACATTTATTTAACCACAATCCTTATCCTAAGTCCACAAGCAGCCAAGCCAAGCTGCAGGATTCACTCAGAAGCAGTACCAGTAAGGAGGAAATGGTGAAAATACTTCTAAATGCTTAACTAGCAGATACTTTGAATTAATAATGTTGATTTTTTTTTAATATAGTTATACATGCATCAGTGCTCTTGATACTGCTCAGTGTGTCAATGCTGTGCACATGACTAGCTTTGAAAGGACTGTATGTTTATAGTCCTGAGGAAATGGAGCTCAGCATACACTTATTTTGTAAGTAACATTTTTTCTTTGAAATTTCCTGACAGTACATGCCAGCATGAGGTGAAATGATAGGTGGCTTCCATGACACTGAACTAAAAGCAAGAGAGCCTAAGTCACACCTATCTAATCCCCTAAAGAGAGAGGAGAAGGTTAAAAAAGAAAAGAAAAAAGAACAAGCTTTTAAATTGACTGAATGAGACACACATTGCCTCATCCAAGTCCTGCCTCGAGGAGTATTGAGAAGAAAAGGCCCTTCTTTAAACAACTGAGATAAGATACAAGTTAGCAATACATGTCTGCTGGGCCAACCTGGAGCACATCACCAGGGTGCAACTGCAGCTCAGCATCTCACCAGCGAAAATCCTGGTTCTTGCCAGTGTTTCTAACATGTAACATTCATCAGAAGGTCTCAGAACATGGTAGGACCCCCCCAGGAAGCTGCCCTGCCACAGCTCCAGCTCAGGCCAGGCTGTGCAGTCCGTGGGGGCACAGTCCTGCCCGCAGAGCGCTGCCAGTGCGCTCCGCCAGCGTGGAGGGCAGCCAGAGAAGGAATTCTGACCCAACAGCTTCATGTACAGGTCAGGATTGTATCCTACTGTAAATGCTTATTTTTCAAAACTTAAATTGAAGCGTAGCCTATTCTGTCAGACAGATCAAAAGACAAAGCAACATCACCCATGAATAAAACTCCCCAAAACCACATTAGGAGTGCCATTTCCCTCGAATCAGGTATAAAATAGCTCCAGAGAAAGGCCCTGCACCAACGTGGGGCTTCACCAGTGCAATACACTTTTAGTAGTCAGGTTGTTCTGCCAGTGATATTTAAGCTCTTACAAAAGGCAGAAAGAGGAGCCCAGTTGTAACGTCACTGACAGATCTGCGAGCATGGACAGTGTGTAACTTACTACTGCTCCGTAACAAACCTTGCAGGAGAACCCCAGAATCATTCTGATCAACACACACGGTTCTGATCCTTGGGAAAGATCTTCAACTGCCATCACAAATTCCATGTTACAAGCTGGAAACTTCTCCACACCCTACAGGAAATCTGAAATTATTATCTATTAATAATAATTAGCAATTTCTATTGTCCTCTTGATTTCCTAAATTTAGGCCTAAGCAGCTCTTATTTTCAGCCTGCCAAGTATTTCAGTGCTCACTTCACAGATGTTTCAGCTGCCCTCCCAGTCTTTGCCTTTAGTTTAGAATATGGGCCTGAAGTTCACCAAAGCAGGAGGGAGCTGCTTGAAACTGAACTATTTCAATGCTGCTCCTCTTTGTACTACAGTAATTCCAACCCTCTGGTCCAGGAACACAGGGCAGCTACAGAAGGTTGTAAATAAACTTATAAACATCATGCTGAGCTCCCCTGAGGTAGCAGGGACCTGCTATTGTTTGCCAGTAATACTCTACAAGAGGGTACAAACACATTATAATTAATGATGGAAGCTGGTTATGGAGTTCTGGATGGAAGACACAGTTACTCCAACTGGACAAGGCAATCAGCACACGCTGATCCAAGAGCTGTCCCATCCACAGCAAGTTGGACAGACAGCAAGTCAGTGAGCAGACAAAGGACACAACCTGAGCCCTGAGGCCGGGAGGAGCACGGGAGACAGGACAGGCCAGGAGTCAGCAGGACACACAGGGCAGAGCTTGCACGCAGCCAGAACGGGAAGCACTGATGCCTTTTGCTTCTGTAGAAACCTAAATGAACAAGTTAGTCCTGCACAGAAAGTGACTGCCACCATTTCAAGGGCAAAAATCACCCAAAGCCATAAGGGGGCAAGTGTTTTACTGAGTTCTTCACTGGCCTTAGCCTGGATAGGTGTTAAGACTTGGGCCCTTGGCACACACATCCATTGAATCCTGGAAGATCTACCCTAGGTGAACGAAGTAGATACAGCTTATACAGAAGCCACTGCCCCTTATTTTAATTCTGGGCATATTAAACCAAACAGTCTCCTCTGTGGCCACCTCCCATCACAAACTGGACTCCAGAACTGAGACCCCCATGAAAAAGCAAAAATTCCACCTGCTTCAGAATCATCCATATTTGGTGTTGTACTTGCTCCAGTCAACACTGAATTCAGGTGGGAATGCCATGAGGCACATGTGGACCAGGAGAGCACTTCCACAAGGCGCCTTTCCTAGGTGCTTCCTCCCATCCCTATTGTATTCCCCAAATCCTTTGTTCTAATGCCTTTCCTACACAACTTTGAGCAGCAGTGTCACCCCTGAGATGCAGCAGAACCTGAGGGGGACAGCAAAGCTCTTCCAGAGCCACAGTGCTCAAAAGGGCTTCCCAAATCCCAAGATGTTATTTTACAGGAGCTTGGCACATGAAGAAGGGCAGTGCAATCCAGTCTGTACACTGACAGCACTCACTCCACCGTAGTCACCAGAGATACCACTGATTGTCTTTTCCTGGGTGCCCATCCATAATCTGGTCTACCCAAGAAGTTCCATGAAAAAATAACAGCCAGAAGCCACAATACAGGGGTTTCTCTAGATTTCAGAGAATCCTGTGTGCAAAACACCCGCACAAAAATGACAATTCTTATCTAAAGCATAAATAAAATAAATTCAACAAGTGAGTAAGTGGATAAATTGAAGCAGTTATCAGACAAAAAAATCCGGCTTTGCAACAGTGACTGGTCACTTCTGACTGCCAGACAAATCAAGATCCACCCTGCAGAAAAACCAGCCTCAAAACAGAACGCGAGATTTGTTTCATTTCCGAAGGTTCCTGCACCATTAGATTCCTCCCTAAAGAAGAGACTTCATTGTTATGGCAATTAGTATTCCTCCACCCCGGCAAAGAGAGGAAAAAAAAAAAAAAAGCTCTGAAAGGGTAATCGAGCCATTTCGCAGCTTTGCCTCCTTACTCCACCCAGTCTCTTCCCTGCTCAATGGCTGCTCACAGCATCCACAAACATAGGAACAGCAACAGAAACACAGAAAAACGAGATCCCCGAGAACAAGCCGGAAATTTGCAACGCATCTTTCAGTTCAAAAATATTTTCTTTGTTTAGTTCCCTAACACAGTTTTCCTATTTAACAAATTGACTCTAAGGGAAAATAACATTCTGACAGCAGACCCTCCCTCTCCCGAAAACCAGCCGAATGCTGCACAATCATTTACAAAATGATCATCACTGAACGGAGGTTCTTTAACCACCACCTCCTAATGGCATGAACAATACTGTCATAGGAACATATACTTAAAAGAATCACCACAAAAATACGTAATTCAGCCAGGTCAGTATGCCCAAACATTTATTTATAGTAAAATAGTGCTTATTAAAGATTTTCAATATAGCTTAGATTAACCTTCCCCCCTCCCTGGTAGGTAATTCATTATGAAAGGACTTGACCTGCACCAACCAAGCCCACTGCTGCAGCACTGCCGGTGAGCAAATGGTTCCAGTGATACCATGGCAAAGAAAGGGAAGGTGTCACATTATTATTGGTATTAAAGGTCAAGTTTAATTGCCTCCACCTTACACAGAAAACAATAAAAAAAAAAAAAATCTCATGCCCACAGAACTGAGCAAACCCCAAACTTTCCAAGGGAGGCACCACTCCCACCCCCCAACTTCCATCAAAAGCTCTGCCTGCATATACCCTCCTGCCGAAACAAAACCTCGGGAGTAACAATAAATACGGGATTTTAGCAAACTCGATTGCTATTAAAAGGTTTCCGATGGAAGCCTGTGCACCTCCAGCCATCCAGGCAGCGATGTGACCCCCAGAAGGAGACCAGACCTCCCTCGCCCGTTTTACTGCAGCTGGTTCTGAAGGTATGAGCCACCTCCTATCGCCGCTGCCCTGCTGAGCACTGCAGGAAAACGGGGAATGCGAGGCAAACGCTAAAACAACACCTACTGCTCTCCCTGGATTATCGGTTCTCGCCCTCCTTTCGGTGCCGCGGGCGCGCTGCCGAACTGGGCCATCGCCCGACCCGGCCCTGCCCCGGGAGAGGGGACGGGGGGACCCCCCGGCGGAACCGGGGAGGGATGCTCGGGGTCCTCCCGGCGCACACACCGGGCCGCTCGCCCCGGCGGCTTTTTTACGGCTCTTTGCCGCGGCCCGTGCCCTCCTCCCGGTATTTGCTAAGTCACGGGAGGGGCGGCGCGGCCCGCGGGGGGAACACGGGCCCGGCGGGGGCTCCGCGCCCGCCCCGCCGCTCCCGCCGGGCCCTGTTTTCCTGCAGAGTCACAGCGGGAGCGGGGCGCGGGGCCGCGGGCAGCGGGGAGGCCGCGCCCCGGCCCCCAGAGCGGCCCCGAGCCCGTCCCGGCGGGGACACCCCGGTCCGGCCCCCCCGACCCCCGCCCCGCCCGGTCCCTCCTCACCAACGGGCGCGGCCGCCATTTTGAGAGCGAGCTGCGAGAGGGAGGGGGAGCGGGGCGAGGGCGGGGAGCGCACGGGAGGGGGAGAGCGCAGCGGAGAGCGCCGGCCGCTGGGGCCGCGGGCCGGGACAGCCCCGCGGGGCCGGGCGG
>JAWWES010000048.1:499466-536590 GCA_035583135.1 Lophotriccus pileatus
CCGTGTCCGTGTGCGGGACCCGCCGTGCCCGTGTGTGGGACCCGCCGTGTCCCTCGCACCGCCCGACCTCCTCCCCGGGCCCGCTGCCTCCCTCAGCTGCAGCACGGCCGAGCACCTGCGGCCGCCCAGGTGTGCCCTCGGTTCGCAGCTGAATCCCCGCGGTCCCTGGGGGTTGCAGTGCCAGGGACAGCAGTGCCCGCTCAGGGGTTCTGCTCGGTGAGCGCTAGGGATGCCCTGACAGAGGCCCAGCCCGGCCCCTGCTGCTGGCCGGGAATGCTGGAGAGGAGCAGCGGGAGCCCTGCAGCTCCAGGACAGGGACCGGGCTGAAAAGCTGACCCCAGGGAAGAGGTAATTCCACATGTAACGTTATCTAGAGAGCAAAATCTCTGTGAGAAACTTCAGGGGACACTGGAAATTTCGTTATCAAAAGCTGTACAGTCTTATCTGTTCCTCCTGCAAGCAGCAGCAGAGATTACTAACACAACTATTATGTAATGGATCTCCACGTGGTGCCCAGGGCACCTGAGGGTGCTGGGTCAGCATCACCTGGGCTGGGCCGTGGGCCCTCACTCGCTCTTGTTTGTGTTATTTTATACCACTGTGGACAGGAGAGGCCAACCCCACACAATGCAGGGCTGCCAAGGCACCCAGGGAAAATGTTTTACTTATTTTTTTAATTGGCTAGATTCCAAGTTTTAGATCCATTTAAAACTTGAACATTTCTCACCGTTCACACCTAGGGATGGTGATATTGCAGATATTCCCAAATAGACTCTTGACGTGCAAAATGGACTAAAAGTGAAGGGTAATTCAGTGTCAATATAGTGATTTCTTCAATATATTGAAACTTTTCAGTAATGAATTTCTTCACCAAAAGGGTGGTCACCATTAGAAGGGGCTGCCCAGGGAGGTGATGGGGTCCCCATCCCTGCAGGTGTCCAAGAAATAACTGGACATGGCACTCCGTGCTCTGGGATGAGTGACAAGGTGGGGATCGGGCACAGGGTGGGCTCAATGGTGTGGGAAGTCTTTCCCAACCTTTGTGATTCTATAATTAATATAATTAATTGATGATGAGACATACAGTTGGACAAGTCAGTAGGCCCCATTTCTAGTGAGGAGCCAATGCTGTGTACATCTGATTTAATTAACAAAATGTTAATGAAAAACAGTCAAACCGGAGCAGCACATGTCAGCATCCTGTACCAGCACGCCAAGGACGTGTTCAGAGGATTGGATCTGGCCATACTCTTTTGGGTTTTTTTCCACCCAGTATTTCTAAATCTCTGTGCTGACCACTGGCAAAAGCCCTTTCCTTCTGTGGCAGAGAGAAGATTCCTGATTCCCGTGTGAGGCACTTGTCAGGGGGATTTCATAGACACGTCAGCATGAGAAACACAGGGCACTGAGATTTAGGGGAAGACTTTCAAATGGTTGCCCAAATTACCTTGGCTTTACTTCCATTTGTTTGCAAAGCAGGCAGAACTGCTTTGACAGCCTCAAAATTCTAGTCTATCACATATTTTGGGGTGTGTAATTATTAGCATCAACCCAAGAAACTAAATCTGATTCAGAGATTAATGAATTTTCTGAAGATCTTTAGGCACACACACAGAGAGCTGCCGCAGCCGAGACTGTGATTCCAAACGTCCCAGCAGCCCTTGCCACACACTTCCTGCTACACACGGAACCGGGAGTCATTGATAATTCATATGTTGCCTCTGAATGAGAGTTGTCATTAATATTCTGCGCGTGTCCATATTTGTGTAGCAAAGCACCCGCAGCGACTGCTCCGCTGCCACCCACCCGTGTTCGCGATTCGCGTCCGCCGCGGTGCCTGACCTGCAAAACACACGAGCTCGCACAGCCACAGACCTCTGGAAGGGAAACAGTTGCACAGAAATGCCCCCACAGATCTGAACTGAAAGAGCAGCGCAGTTCTAGGCTGGGACTGAATTCTGGTGGCACAAATACTGTTATTACAAGGTGCCTAAGCACATACCGAAAGAAAATTAACTTCTAGCTGTGTCTTGTTCAATTTAATGAGTCAATGGGCATGTCTACCTGTGTCATTAACCCTGTCACTGGGATAAATCACAAGAAATTAGGATTATTTTCTTCTTTTTCTTTGCTAGTGAATAGTGACTTTTCTGTGGCTCAAGCAAGACCTGTCTCTAGAACTGCAAATTGTCAACTTTATTGTTTATATGGGTGCAAAAGTTTTAGCAAGCCTACTTCCAGTACTCATGTAGCCTTTCCTCTACATTATGAACAGAAGGAAGAGGGCAATCCGTGTGTCCCTCTCTACCCAACATTCTTAATAGCATTAAAAAGAAAAGGTAAACAAATCCTGTCTCTGAGGTATCTCAGCACTGGGAACCTTGTCCCTGTGCAGTCTTCACTTGTTGCAGTAGAATTTTTCATTGAAGTGAACCTCTTTTCTAATTAAGTATGAAGAAAATGAAAATTAGATTTTCAGCAAGTGCTCTGGTTTTACTGCTAGAAGTTCCTATGCCTGTTTTTGTTCCATTTTGCTTCTCACCTGGACAGCTAATCATGTACACTTTATAAGGACTTTCTGTTACTGTCAATGGCAGAGTATTTCTATATCTTGATTCAATAGTCTTTGGTTAGTCTTTGACAGTTCAGTAGTATTCTGATGGATATTACTTTCACGTGGTTCCTTCTTTAAACTCACATGTTAGTTCAGGAACTGCTTTTCCTAGAGGCAAAGGATGAAAGTCCAGGTCCAAGTAGCATTTCAGCCTCTTATCAGTTCTGTTTTCACTGGTGAGGCCCTGACACAGACCTGGTTGCTCACCCTTGAGGTGCTCATCCTCGAGGCCCTGAGTGCCCCGGGCCTGGTTCCCCTGGTAGTCCCAGTTCATCTGCTGCTTCTTCTGTGTTTCTGTGAAGCTGTAATCAGTGTCTGCTCGGCCTCACCTTCACCCTCTCTGTCCCCATACAGCGGGATGTTAAAAGTATCCTTTTTTTGTGAGGCTGTGAAAGCGGGTGTTGCATGTAACAACTTTGACCTTTAAAACGTTAAACTTGTTAAAATTTTTAACCTAAGAGTATTAATTGCAGGTATTTATTGCCATACAAGAAGATGTTTTCTGTTCCCAAAATCTTAAAATTTATGAGAATTACATTTATTCGGGGACAAATATACTTTTTTTAAAAGCTTTTATTTAATAGTTTCAGCAGATTATTCCTTATATCTTCAAAATGTTTTTCTGAGTTACAGTGAAGACCAGTAACATGCACATTCCTAATAAAAAGGATGATAATGCAGTGCAGAGATAATAAAGGATCCACCTTTTAATCTAATTGGGCATGCACTTTTGCCTGCCAAAGCTGCACACAGGTCTCGTGCTAATGCTGCAGCTGAACATGCAGATTAGGTCATCATGGCTCCTGTAGCTAACCAGAATAATTTGTGCAGGAGTGCCTGATTTGCATAGAAAACTGCTGCAAAGGCCCGTGCTGGTATTTGGGATCCGATTAAGTGTCCCAGATGTGCTGCACAGCTGCAGTTCAGCAGCTGGAGGGACTCCAGCACAGGCCTGGTCACACCTCAGCATCCCCTGTCCACTGGCCTGTCACCTGTGGGAGTCACACTGCAGGTGAAATGACAGAAACTGCCCTTGTTAGAGGCAGCGATGCAACCTTGCTTCCCACATTTGTATCAAAGTAGACCAAGCAGATACAACCTAAGAGTTGGGGAAACAGGCCAAAGATGAGTGTGAGGCAGTGGTGTTGAAAGGGGGGAGCACAAACTAACATTGATGTGCTCCTAATCCATAGTTATCTCAGATTTGGATTAAACTGCTTCTGGAGAGCTTTCTAGGGACCTTTCCACATTGAGGTCTTTACCCTTGGTCACTGGATGCATTTCTACCTTCTCCTGGGTTTATGTTTTGAAAAGGATGAGATAAACAGTTCTTGCCCTGTGCATCGCCAGCAGTGCTGCTGAGTCAAAAGCACAGTGGAAAACAAAGCAAATGTGATACTTTTTTAATTCTTCAAATTCCATTGCTAATTATAGTGATGTGTAATCATGTATGTTGTTACTGCTGACACTATCCACCCCTCTTCTAAATTCCTTTCACTATATTCCTTTCCACTTGCGATAATAAAGCCCTGCCAGCAGTGCTAAGTGACACTGCTTGCATTTTATAGAATCAACATAGGGTATATAGAGAGAGTGTGTTTGGATTTTTATATAATCATCAAAGGGTGTTATTATTGCATTCAACAGAACAGACATCCTCTGTGCTCCACAGGTCCAGGCCCCGCTGCTGCTTCTCCCGCAGG
Organism: Lophotriccus pileatus; assembly: GCA_035583135.1. Classification (NCBI taxonomy): domain Eukaryota; kingdom Metazoa; phylum Chordata; class Aves; order Passeriformes; family Tyrannidae; genus Lophotriccus; species Lophotriccus pileatus. The sequence continues at coordinate 503,784 of JAWWES010000048.1, forward strand.
AGGACGGACTTCGGTGCTGAGGTTGCTCGCACGCTGCAGAGGAGTTTGTAGCTACAGGCTGAGGTGTGCAGGGAGCCTGGTCAATGCCTGCTGGGAAAATGACTTTAAATATTACATGTCTGCTAAACAACAATATAATCCTGAACAGAAATGCTTCCTCTTACAGGCAAAATTAATGCTTTTTTCCTAGTGTACAGTCTGTTTAGCTAACAAACCTGTACCAGCTTTAGTAAATTGGCAATCTATTCTCCCATTAAAAACAGCAACATTTTACTAACAAATAGAACTATTCAAAAGTGTAAATGCTATACTGATGTTTCATTTTTTAAATTTTACAATATTTATTATGAGTGGAAAATGAAAATTCTCTTTTAGATTAGAAACTATTGTTTCTCAGCAAAATCGTGGATATTATTGGTCTAACTTAGAAGGCTGAGCAGTTGAAATAGGTGTGTGCTGAGAGCCCTATCAACTTCTGAAAAGATGGTCCAGGTTTCTTTCCAACTGGAATATTGCAGCTTCCCCACAAGCAGGAGGTAGGTGGCTCAAATGCCGTGATTCATGGCCGTAAGAATGCACCACCACCACCAACCCATGCACAGATACACGCCCAGTCAAATTATACATTTGACACATTCTGAAACTGAAACTTTTGGCAAGCAATTACTCAGGTTAGTGATGCTGTGATTCAGTGTGGAGCTGGCTGGTGATGAAACACTGCAGGTCTGCTCCTTGTGGCACATGGCACCAGGAAACAGGAACCTTGGCCTGCCTTCTTACCACTGCTTTCCCTCTGGGGAACAGCTATAATTAATACTATTTTATCCTAAGTGATTGTGAAGAAGGACAACTTAGAGACATCACCTGTCACAGTAGGTATTTTCTAGTAAATGTACTGAGAATTGTAAATGGAAGAAAAAGTCTGAGATTTAAAACTTCTGTCAAAGGCAGACACAGCACAGGGCAGAGCTTGCTGTGGCTTTTGGGGAGCTGCAGCTGCTGCCCTGGGAAGTGCAGTTTTGGGAACTATAAAGGACAGAGGCAGTGAAAGGGTTTGTTCTGTGGTACACAAACACTGCTTTAGTCAATCCCTTCTGGCTGGAACTGTAATTCTGAATAGGGAGGCAATGGGAAGAAAGAAGGAACATCTATCCATATTTGGAGAAGTTACAAATTCTTAACACTGATACACTGTGATGTCCTGTGCTTTTGTCTCTCGGGAACTCCTCTTCTTTGGGGCAAATCATTTCATGTCTCTTGAATACTTCTTAAAACATTTCCAAGGCCAGCATTATTCATTCATGTTTATGAAGTCTGTTTATATTTATGCTTCAGTAAATGTCACCACAAAAATAATACTATCAAGTACTGGAAAAAATCTCTTCCCAAACCAGTGGTGAAGCTCTTGGTGACTGTGGTGGAATTAATCATCCAGCTGGTCTGCAGTGTTCATGGCAGACAGTGACTGTGCCTCCACACTCTGCTGGCTGCAGACCTCCCTCAGACCTTTTGTGTACTTCTGTTATTTGTTCTAAGCATCATTTAGTGCCCTCAGTGACCTCATTATATTTATATCTGTAATTAGAAAAAGATACATTTTAGGATGTGACATTTTTGGCCAGGTTAGAAAGCGCACTTTATTAAAATTGCTTTGGAAAGGATACACTGTCCCTTACTCTCCACTGGATTTTCTGTATTCTTTCCAAATAGGCAACTCTAAACAAATTTTGTTAAATTAATGTGTATTACCTTAAAAATTTATAAAAGACTGAGTTCTGTGATTTTAAGAGCTCTCTATGAAAAAGGGAGTAGAACTTTACCTGAAGGTAAAAAATCAGCATCCAACCGTGACATAAGAATTTGCAGGCAGAACTTCCACTGGTGCCAGTTAGAGCTGCACTGAAAGGAGATTATAGTTATGTAATAGAGTGTTTTAGTGAATAGTTTCACAGTTCAATAAATTATTGTATGACTGAAAGAGACATGGGGCAGAGTGGGCTCAGCGGATGACAGGACATGATTTTCAGTGTTTACCCTTTATTTTACACCAGTACTCCTTCTGGTTTAGCCAGGAATGATCCACACCTGTAACTAGGAACAAGATGCGAGACTGAAATTGTAAAAATGACAGTTGTGAGGTTCAGTTTGTTCTCATTTTAAACCATAGTGATAACCTTGGTTAGAGATGGTGTTAATAAATAACGACAGTCCTTATTTGCAATTGAGAAGGATTTCTAATTGAGAATGATTTAGTAATTCTTAAAAACAGGAGAATAAACTCCTCTTTGGTTCATTTAGAGAGTCCCAGTAGATTTCCATTTGGCCTGGAGAGTTTTCTCTGTCCCCGTTTTCAGGCTTCGTTGCGTTATCTGTATTCACTGTTTTATCTCCTATGGCAGCTTCTTCATTATTAAGCAGGCTCTGAGAAGGAGAGATTGGATTAGAACAGTTTTGTCATCTTATGGCACAAGACAATGCAAAGTATCTCCTAACATTTCTGACATACTGACAAGGCAGATTTATTGATATGAACTCTGTCTAACATATCTGATCTGTACAGTCTTCTGACAGATTGTATTTGCAAAGCTACTCTGGAATTTTTCCAAAACAACCAACCAACTAATTTGCCTCCTTTAAGGACCTGTGCAGGAGGATGTAACACAGCCAGGTGTTGACCCACCCACAGAGGCTGAGACCTGCACAAATAGGGAGCTGAAGTTTGCAAAGTTGTTTCTTCCTATAATAATACTCCCCAATTTCTTAGGGCTTAGTATTCAGAGGCCTGATGGTACATAACACAGCTGAAGAAAATACCTTTTGTTTTCTTTTAAGTTGCCAGTGTAACCATGATTTAAAAAAACCAAACCCAAACCAAAACAGACAGTGTTGGGAAGGGCAACTGAATGGCAATGTGCCAGAACAACGGAGTTAGGTAAGGCTGTGAAAAAGCAATTGAACTATGGTAAGACAGTCATGACTCCTATGGGAGCCTGGACTGTGAAATTTTCAGCTGTAGTGGCTCAACAGTCAGCTCTGTAAAAGTCACCTTTGTGCAGCCCCTGGCACATCTGTAGGAACAGGCACATCCACAGCTGGGGAGTGCCGGTCCAGGAGCTTGGTTCTGGAGCAGCTGTGTGTGCAATTTTCATTGATCACAGAGCTTCTGTTGCAGAAGCTGGGAGAAATTAAATATCCCTGAAACTGCTAAGAGTTACTGTCATGAGTTCAAAAGAAAAAGTAAGTTACAAGTGCTGCATTCTCCCTCCCCTACCTTGTCTGTTTGCTGATGCTCAGGAGGCCTTCACCTTTTATTTTCAGGTGAGCAGAGCTGGGCTCCACGTGCCAGCTTTCAGTAGCATTTTTTGAATGCAGGAAGATGCCTGTAGGCAATTCCAGAAACATAGCTTTTATTTTCCTTTTCGTGACAGAAAAAGACCAAACACTGAAAACGGTGATGATTGCATTTTAATAACCAAAAAATCAAGTAAGTTTTAAATGTCTAAAAACAGATTCTCAGGGGAAAATAAACCAAAAACATTTCCACCTTCAACCTGAGACTTCAGCCTTCAGAGTGTGTAACCTGCCAGGTTCTGGGTGTTCACCATTACGTGCTTTGTACAAACCACTTTTTTTTAGTTCAGGGTGGTTTCCCCCAGGGGAATCTTTCCATGCTCCAAGTTAATTACGTTTCTCTCCTCTCGAGTTTCTTTACTGCCTAGAAATTTAAGCTAATGTGTTCTATTTTAGGTGTTTAAAAGTGCTCAGTGTTATGATAACTAGAGATCATCTTAGCTCTCTGTCCTGGAACTGGCCAGGACAGGGTTAATTTTTAACATCATTCCTAAACCACAACATTCTCATAGAACATAATATCTCTGGGCTGACTAAAATAGTTCTCCTGCATTATGCTGTGCAAAATGTATACATTTTAATGAGATCAGTTAATCCCTGTATTCTAGGAACAGACTTTGATAGCATTATCTGTCATTACTTCCAATACTGTATGAATTAAAGTGCACAGAGATATTCTGGGGCTGCCAGACCAGTTAAGGAAATACAACCTTTTGCAGGGCACTAAAACTGAGATGCTTACAGGCACTGGGCTCCAGCTGGGGTTGGTATCAGCAGGGACAGCTATGACAGAGAGGGACACAGCCTTCCTAAGATAACACTGAATGCTGAGGGTTTGTAATAAATCCCTTGCCCCACAATTTCCATCATCCTTGTACAATCCTGGAAGGCTTCAAAGCCTGTTAGCAAACAGCAACAAGTGTTCCACTGACACCTAAGATGGGGAAAATAAAACACCAGCGCTGTTAAATGTCACGCCTGGAAATGGCAATCGTACGTGTCCAGCAGCCCTTCACCCGCTGAATAATGTGGGTCCTCGCTGGGGAGATGCATTGCCAGGCAGAAAAATGGAAAGCACCGAGCTCAGGGAGAGCTGAGCCTGCCCAACGCACTGGCAGGAGCCTGTGCCACTGAGCTGTTACTTAATAACTTGGTAATTCAAGCTCAGAGTCAGGGAACACAAGGGAGCCTCTTGTAGCCTGGCATTTAGAGTCCTGAAACTAAAAATCAGCTAAAATTACTGGATTTTCGTTTTTAATATTGGTAGTCCAGTGCTTATGTGAGCTCTGAGACGTGAAGGGGAGCAAAGTGGAGTTACACATGGCTTTAAATCCAGAATGGAGAAGTGGAGTCAAATAAGGAAGCAGGAGCCTCTCTAGTGTAAACCTTGAGCAGTGAGGGCTCTGAAGTGCAGCAGTGGTGAGACTCTGTTCCCAGGAGCAGGTACCAACATCACATGGAGGGTGCTGGAAATGCAGGCAGGTCAGCAGGTGCATGGAAAAGCCTTTGGTCCCCACATCCCAAGGGAGCATGGGGTGATCTGAGACAGCCAGCGTGGTGACTGCAGAGGGGAGCGATGCTGCTCTGTGGGAAGAGGCTTCTGGAGGGCAAGGAGATTCCTGCAGTGGCTGCTGGTGGTTGTGGTTTGGTGTGTGGGTTCCTGACTGACCCATAAACTCATGAAAATTGGCAGTGAATGGATTGGTGGAGGCTCACTAGGAAAAGGAGAGTAAAGGCTGCTGGACCTTCAGTTTCAAGAACAGTCAAAGCAGTGAACACAGCCCTGTTCCAACCAGGGACGGCACTTCTGTGCAGAGATTGCAATTAGCAAAGTACGTTCTTTTCAGATCATTTGTAATGGATGTAAGAGCTTGACATTATCTACTTACTGTATCCCAAGGCCAGCTTAAAACCACTGTGGAACCTCCTCATGGCATGTTGGAAAGGGAGTAGAAAATTCGAGGACTTGTGGAAAGTTCCTTAAGGTCTTGTAGTACAATTAATTTTCGTAGCGATTTCACTGGGTGACACTGACGGCACTCTAGAATCCTGGACTGATTTATTTTTGTGCACTTCATTCTTCATTTTCCATTGCCTTGTTTCTTGTGGAGTAATTTACATATATGCAAAATGAATGTAAAAAAAATCAAATCAAAATCGTGGCCTTTCTCACTAAGGTTTTGTAAGTGCTAATAATAGAACAGGGTGCAAAGCAAGTGGAGAATCTTGCCTTCAGGCATGAGTCTGATTTCGTAGCATTCTTATCCAGTTCTTTGTTTTGATGCTATTCTTAATTTATCAGTATTTTTACTAATTAAAAAAATACTCAATAAACTACTCCATTCAAAAAATTTTGTTAAACTCAACAGCTAACACACATTTTAATCTGGAGTGTTGAGAATGATGGTGAGAAGCGAAGCAGGATGGGGTGGGGGTAGGGAACTTGGAATACTTTAAAGAAATTGCAGGAGAAGGCAAGAAGCTCATTTTATTCCCATTTAGCAATTAAGGCAGGATTCCGTCTTTATCCGTCATAGCAGACAGAAGGAAAGAAAGAGAGGAGGGGGTCATGAGTTGGGTGTTTGGCTGTGAGCACACCAGTGGTGATGGGAGAGGAAAACACAGCAAAAGAGAGAAGAGGCTGTTGGTGTCCACAATCCAAAGGTGTCTGAGCAGGGTGGCGGCTCGGCAGAGGGTCTGTGCCCCGTATTAGCCAGGTGGCCAGTTCCCCACTTAGCCTGCCAAGTGACTTGATCATCAGCTTGGAGCCAGACAGAGTGCCAGGTGGCCAGATCCATCACTCAGCATCCAATTAGCAGTGACACTGGTTTGGAGCCAAGCGGGAAGGCGGCTCTGCAACCGGGAGAGGGACCATCCCTGGATCACCCATCCAGTCCCTGCAGCAGGTCCAGCTGCCTCCCATTTCTCTTGAAAGTTTGGGCTTTTTGAGACCTTGCTTTGTGTTGTTTTGGTTGGTGGTTTGGGGGGATGATTTTTAAGCAGTAAAACTGTCTAAATCTTTTGGGTCTCTCCAATGTTAATCTTTTCTGGCACTTCCTCCGTGCCTCAGACAGAGCTGTGCTGCTCTGTGAGCAGTGGGTCTGTCCACACGAGAAAGGAGCTACTCAGGTCATTTAAGTTCTGAACTGCACTGCAGTATGGACTCAATTTAGGGAATGTTAGCCCGTGTCTGGTACTGGGGTCACGGCACAGGTAGATCAAGCCTGGTTATACCTGAATTACATGGCCAGAAATGACCCTCCACTCAGTTCTCATCAAGACTTTTACATAGTTTTCAAACTCTACTTTTTATGCTGATTCAACATTGTGTAAAGGCAATTGTCTTTTAAAGGCTTTTTCTCCTCAGTGTGTTATGTAAGGTGTTCTTCATTATCTACACATTGTTTAATGAGTCTGCTTTTCCCACTCTTTGTCTCTGTCCAAATTTTCCATAGGTTTAAATGGAAGTATGAGATTCAAAGTTTGTTGTGATCATGTGGGTATAATCATGGATTTCCTAAGAAAGCTTTGGAAGACAGTCTGGATCAGGGAGATGGGGTGGGCCAGTGAAGCTGCTTGTTCAAATTACCCCAGAATTTGTTGGGCAGTCATTGTCCACAGGGGTGGCTCTCTGGAGGCCCCTACACGTGGTAAACGTGGTCTCTTCTTAAGCCTTACTGGTCTGGCATAGGAGAGAAGCCAAAAGGGTTTGGAGTCTTTTCCACTCCATAGAAATCAGGTTGAGACATGTAAGTAGAGAAAATTTGTCAGTTTTATTCACATGTTGTGAACGAAGAGAGGTCTTCCATTTGTAGCATCTTATGTTAAGTACTAAGGTATTACAAAAACGAGGGGAAGGGGTGTGTTTCAAAATTCATCTCACTTTAGGCATCTCATAGGCTGAAAATAGCATTCCACCTTTAGACTGGCAGTTAGGGCAAAATAAGCATTTCAGACTGAAGCAAACGGTCTGGCTGAAAGTGAGATAATAGTTTATAGGAAAGGAGCTATTTAAGGCTGCAGGATACAGCGGTTCGGAGACAGCCCCGTGACTCACGGGCAGCACCGGGGAGGGGCTCTCAGGGGACAGGCCTGGTCAGCATCTCAGAGCTGTCACTGCAGCTACACACGTGACAAACTGACAGAGAACGACTGCCAGGGGGTTGTGCTTCTACCTGGGCAACTACCAATAATGACATTTAAACTCATTTTCACAGGCCGGGTGTCAGATTGGTCACATCTCATTGCTTTGTTATCCCTGAGTACAAGGATATGCATAGGAGACAATTAGCTACATCAGGCAGGGTGTTTAAAAGAGATGGTGTTGTCTCACCTGGCAGATGGAATACATACCAGTGCTCATTTCAAGTTCTCAGATACTCTTTTCAATTAAATCATGTAGTACTTCTTTGCGTTAGATTTCTCAGTGATGAGACAGGAATAGCAGTTTTGATCTCTTAACTCCTTAAAGTCAATGAAATATCTTGGCGTTTTTGGATGAATGAGACAGTAACTGATGTACTGTAATCCTGAGTTGACTCAGACTGGCCCTGTGACCTTGTGTTAGCCTCTCTCACCAGTTTCCATGGCAAAACGGAGCTAACAGTGCTTAATTATCCACTTTATCTACTAAATAGGGTTAAGACTGGGGATGTTATGACCATTTAATTACTCTTTGTAATGAGCTCTGAAGAGAAGTGACTAAGAGCCGGTGGTGGTGGAGTAAATCTCACAGCTGCTGGACAAACTGTGCTGGTAGGGTGGGAGGCCGAGTGTGGCCGGCGTTGCCGCAGACGCCGATCTGAGCGTCCCGCGTCCCTGCGGGCTCTGTGATCGCAGCCCCGCACACAGCCCGCGGGGCCGGGCGGTGATCGGTGATCCGCTGATCCGGTGATGCGGTGATCCGCTGATCCGGCGCTGCCTCCCCGCAGCCCGACGATCTCCGAGCGCGGTGCCAGCCCCTTGCATCACCCTCCTCCCCTCCTCCTCCGCCGCCGCGGCAGCCACAGCGACTCTGGGAGGAGTGTGCGTGTCCGTGGCGGCTCTGCCCGCCGGATCCCTCGCAGACCGTCCCACGGAGGTGGGGTTTGTGCCGCGCTTACGTGTTCGTGTTTCGGATCGGCCTCTCCCCGTGTCGCTGCTCCGCTCCCCTGAGCCCCGCACACGCGGGGATGCAGCGGGCGAGCCCAACCTGTGGCTGGTTCTCCCGGTTCAAGGGAACTTGGAGAGAGAAAGAGCTGTGTCAGGCCAAGTTTTTGGTTAGGAGGAGAGGACAGAGCCCAGTGGCGGGCACGGTGATCCCCTCCTGCCCTGCTCGCGTGGAGGAGCCCCACGCGGTGCATCAGCTCTGCTCTGAGCGGGACGTGCTCACTCAGCTACGCCAGCAGCCCAAGGTTGCCTCTTATCTCTGACCAGTACACAATGAACAAGCTTATTTTGAGAAACAAAACAAGTTTTTGCTTGCTTTCTAGGTCCAGAATTGCTTCATTATCTTGTATTCTCTTTTTTGGTCAGATATAAAGACATGATGATTTTGTCTTTTTTTCTTATATTTTAACATGACTGCTTTTAGAATACCTCCTCTTTTTGGACTACCAGAAGGGTGATTTCATATCAGCTTCCTAAGGGCAGGAATTAATGTAGTTGAGAGCATTGATGAAAGCAGTGGCCAGTCAGAGGGAAAAGACAGAGAAAGGAGTGGTCAGCATTACATATTTCAAAACTGGAAGTTCCAGATAGGTCCTTCCCCAGAGATTTTTTTTTCCACTGTAATTAATTATTCAATCTCTATTGATTTTTACCAGAATCATCAGGCAGTATTTACATTTGTTTGTTTTTGTATTAAAATGTTGATGAACAACATGTGAAATGAGTTCAAAGATGATATCACTTTGTCATGAATGTAATTTGGGGCCCAGTTATCAACAATCTCACGTTCTCAGATGCCATTTGAAAAGCTGATGAAGGACCAGACAATTGGAATGACCATCTGTAATTCCACTCAGATGCCATCTCAGAGGTCATGGAATCCTGTTCCTAAATGTCTGTTACACCACAGAATTTTGTGGGGATTTTTAGCACAAGAGGATGAGCTGAGAGTCGTCTCCAGGTTAGAACCTCTCCTGGCCCTCTTTTCTGTGGTGGTTCCAAATCCATGCTGCGAGCAGGCCCCTGGATAGGCAATAAGGGAGGATTCTGCAACACATATGAAGGGTTTGCTTTGATTGTGGGTGCCTTTCACTGCAGCACTGCTAAATTCCTGCTAATTTCAGCTAAGCTCTACGTATTTCTAATTCAAATTTCCTTGCCCTAGTCCCTCTGATGCCCTCCTCGACACCCACATGTCCAATAAGCTGATGTATCACTGCACACAATCTGCTCCCTGTCTGAGCAAGGGTGACTGAACACACCTGGGAGGTGCTCAGAAAGGGCTGATGGAGCAGAGAGCCCCTGCCAGCCACCACGAACAGTGTTGCCCCAAGGAGATGAAAATTGCCTGCCTGTTCTACAGCAGTATGCTGTGCAGATTAGAATATGGCTTTAGGTATTTCCCAAATACCTAATGCTTTAAGCCTGAGTGTAAGGGTTTTTTTACCTCCATAATAATGAAGCGGAACTAAATGCTCTGTTTTTCAGTGTGGCACAAGGCTGATTAAATAGGAGGCTGGCAAAGGGGGTTTAGAGCAAACATTTAGCTTTGGGTATTCTTTTGTTTGTTATTTTTGAACAGGGGGTTGGAGCAGATTACAAAGCTTGAAATGAATATAAATAGTTTCCTGGTTTAAAAAAAGAAAAAAGCAGAAGAGGACCTAATTTAAACCTTGCCCTCAGGAGCTGGCAGCTCAAAGCCAACATGTGGAGTCGTGTAGTGGAACTGTAAAGCATAATTCCTCACCAAAAGGAAATGAAACTCATCTAGTTGGGTTTGCTTCAGAGTGTCCTCCCAGCCCAGCTGTCTGAGGAGCTGTTACCAACAAGCTCGTACTGGGAATTAGGAAGCTATTATTTATAACAGCAGTGTCTACTAGCTCTTCTCCACTGCAGAATGCCTCCTTAGCATCAGATGGTTTCTGCAGCACTCCTGGAAAGACAGTGATCCTCATCATTTTACTAGTCCTTCTCAGCTGGGAAACATTCAGGAATGCTTCTTCCCAGCAGAAGGAGGGGCAGCATCCCCGTGCAGAGAGGTGGGACACGCGGAGCTGCCCGGCCCTGCAGGGCTGCCGGGCACGGACACAGCCGCGCCAGAGCCCGGGCCTGGGGCTGCTCCTCGGCCACACCCCCACGTCCTCCAGGATTCCTGGGGGCTTCACTCATCTCCACACTCAGGTCCTTGCTTGTGCAAACAGCTTTAGGATTTGTGTCAGTTGTACAGTCGTGTTCCAGGCAGCCAGAGAGAGCCCAGAGGAAAAGGGAAAAGGTGAGCAGGAGTACACCTGCTGAGGGGGTGAGCAGGAATGAGGAGACAAACAGGGAAAGGAGTGCAGCTCAGATTTGATAAGTAAGCTTCTGTGAAGCAGCAGCAATCGCTATTAAAGCATTTAAAATTTAAAATTACAGTATGAAGTTACTTCAGGTCCTATAATTTGTATTTCAACAATTACATGGTTTAGAGTTTAAACTCTTTGTGCCACATGACAGTAGAAGTCCCAGTTCACTTTTGGGATCCTGAATTTACTGCTAGCATTAAGGCTAGTTAATAAACCTAATAACACTGATATCATTGTTATCTGTAAGACTTGCATGAGCAGGAGGCTTATATTGAAAAGTGGGTAGAGCGAGGAAGGAAGGGCCAAGTGAGGCGTTAGGGCAAGTGGAACAGCAGCCTCTGCTTTCCCAGCTCCTGCAGTGTGACCTCAGACAAGCTCTTCCTATTCATCCCAGCTCTTGGTTTTCCTCAAGAAATCTGGCAGAGGATCAGGCAATGCATAATGGAAAGGCTGCTGAATGCTGCGAGCGACAAACCCCCCAGCGCTTGGCATTTATTGTTGTAGCATTTGGAGCTGTGGACTGGGTGTAATCCAGTATGGCTTTTGTGTCTTATCTGGTATTGTTTGCAGCAGGCCTGTTTAGTGAGCGTGTCACCTTTAGGCACTGGTGGTGAACAACATGTGAAATGGAACCTTAAGCAGCTGCTGCCTGAGCAGTGCGAGGGCACAGCTCCCAGGAACGCGGGCTCCGCGGCCGCTCTGCCCGCGCCTGAGCGGGGCCGTTCTCTGACAGCACGCTGTGCCAGGCTGTCCAGAATTCAAGGCTTCACATGTGAACGTGTGGTGAAATACAGTGATGCAGTTTGGAAATGTCAGTGGAATGTAATACGTCTTTATTTATCCCTATTTTCTTGTTTACAGATCTGTGCAGCCACAAATAACAGACCATCCATGTTGCATCTTATATCTGTTTATTAACAGGTACAAAATATCCCTGTCTCTGCCCAGTGTGTTAGGAACTGTAGAGGGGCTTTTGACTTCCTAAAATAGATTTTTTATCTATTAAGAACAGGGCTGAAAGTGGACTTATCAAAAAATGCCCCATAGGTGGTGTTTTTACTGTTGTCCCTTAGTGAATCCTGTCCAAAAGGGTCTCAGCACTACTGTATTTTGCTATCTCTGTTAAGTAGAATACAAAATTATATTTAAATATATAATTAAATATTAATTTTTATATATATACACTTAAATCTAGTTTTACAGCACTTTGGGGAAGATGGGGCTAACTTTGACCCAGTTTTTCACTGATGTGATTAGTGGTTCTGTGTGCCTCTAACTGAAATCCATTAAAAGGTGCTGCCTTGTTAAAGCTTCATCTCTGGTGATCAAGTTTCTTTGAGGAGTTTGCAGTTACCCACTCAAAAATAGACTTGCTAACAGTCACTAAGTAATTTCTGAATATTTAGGTCACTTCTCGTTTCTAGTTTTCACCTTTGGAGACAGAACCTGGTGCAGATAGTTATTGGTCTGAACTCTCTTCTGTTCTCACTTAAGTAATTGGGAATTTTGCCATGAGGTTCAGTGGCCAGGACTTTTAGATCCTTTCCCACTGACCTGGCAGAAGTGTTTGCAGAACGGGCATTTCCCATGGTGTCAATTCTGATCCAAAACTCACCTGCTGGTACTGAGGCTGCACACCTGTCCCATGCCCAGGGATGTCCTGTGTGACCTGAGGGGCACCAAGGAGAGCCTAAGGGAACATGCTCAAACTCCTGCAGTGGGACTGATATCAGCCTGATTACAGGATTTTCATTCTAAGAACTGCTGTGTGCTGGAATTCCTTTTTTCTTGGCTGGTTCATGTGTACCTTTCCCTGTTGGCTTTTTATTTTCTACTTTCTTTAGGAGTTAAAGGGAAACAAACACAGGTTCTGGATTCTCAGAAGTTCTTGTAACTTTTCAAGGTGAGAGATTTCTCTCCCCTGGTTTTGTAAGCCGTTATTAAAAGGTCTTCAGCGTGTCTGGAGCGTCACCGCTGCAGTCCCTGCCAGCCACGTCACTGGGCACAGACACCCTCTGGAGCTCTGCTGGGGCAGGTGTCAGGAGGCTGAATTCTGCAAAGGCACCCCTTGCACTCTGGTGTGTTCCAGTCTCCTCTTCCCAAGCTGCTGTACAGCCTTGGGGAAGGACTGTTAAAAGGCAACACTAATGGCACTGGCTCAAGATTCTCTTGCAAGCTTAAATGTACCAAACTTTCGGCATTGCTGCCTTCACAGTTCCAAGTTTTGGGGTGGTGTATCCCTTACTTCCCTTCAAGTCCTTTTGGTTAGCTAGGAGTTCTTTGGACTGAAAATGCCATGTCAGTGTAAGCCCAAGATGGTTTAAAGTTCTGGAATAACTTCTTTCCCTTCCCTTTCTGTGATTTCAACCATATCTGGGCCTGGGGATTTGCTGAGCTTCAACAATCCCATTATAACCAAAGCAATGCAATTTGTGCAATTTGCCTGTAGACAAGCTCTTAATGTCATTTACAGTGATTATACCTGTGTTAAAGTTACAGTATTGGTTCAGAGCAATGCATTAAATAAAATTGCTTCAAATATCTTTTCTTCAAACACTTTTCTTCTCCTCTTTGATATATTGATATTATGAGGCCTCCTCTTGTCTCTCAGTGACTATCAGGTGCAGCCAGACCCCCCTCACGGCAGTGTCACAATGATATTGTGCACATCAGACTTGGCAGAGATGAAGTCAAACTGCTTGGAGCTGCTGGGAGGGATCTGTTGGGTGCTTGGGCTTCCCTGGAATGTGGGGAGCACCGAGCCCTTCTGTCAGTGCTGCTCTGAAAGGGTCATTCTTGGAGATAAAGAGCAGATCTTCTGTCCTTGAACCCTACAAAAAAGAACATGAGATTATCTTAGCTTTTGGTACGTTGATATTTGATACTTGAAAATTTTAGGAGATAATAAAAGTTTCTCCTTCTCCTCTCCTGACTCAAGAGCTGTGACAGCTCCTGGTGTGGACGTTCTGTGTCATTGGGACTCCGGACACAGTTTGATCAGACACTGAAGCTCTCCAGGCTCTGTTTGCGCTGGAGGCAGCCTTTGCTCTGGAGCCTTTGCGGAGCTGTCCGTGGGAGGGAGACAGGGAGCCGGGATGGATGGGATGGGCTCTTCATCCCGGGAAACCGCGGCCAGGGCCGGGCTCTGCGCGCTCTCCTGCCTGCGAATTACCGGCACGTTAATTACTGCCAGAAGGGGAGTGAAATCGGGAACACACGAGTTGTTACCAGCTTCGCAAATAAGTCACCAAAAGAGAGAACACCCTCCCTCCCCCCGCCCGTATTAAATCAGGCACTTCTTCAACCATCAACTTGTCACAAGTGTGAGACCCGAGCAAATGCTTTCAGCATCTGAGGAGATGATCCCTCTGCAGTGAGCTCGGTTTCATCAACATTTTCTGATGCCAAACAAATGCCGTCCGGGTTTATGTGCTCAGACTAACAGTGACATCCAGTGGCTGAGCGACCCAAGCACGGGAACGATCACTGCGGGTGGAGCGGCCGAAGGGATCAGGCGATTGAGATCAGATGGAGTTTATAGTGAATATGTAACATGCCATCCTCGGGACTTGTGTGACAGCCAAACCCCTTCCACCTTCACACTTGTTCTCTTGGGAAGATGGTGGTGAAGCTGTGGTGTCTAGGGGAGAGATCACTGGGAGTTTGGGCACAAATTGAGTTCTGCTTTAAAAATCTGTCTTTTATCTGTCCAAACCCATCTCACTGAGTCCTCAAGCACTTTGGGCACGAGCAAAGCTGGTGGCTGTTCTGAGCTGTCTGAGCGCTGGGGAACATGCTGGGCTGCAGCACCAGTGCTGGTCCGAGGTGTGGAAGATTGTCTGATGTGCTCCTGAGTGCTCCAAAGCCTTTAGAAGGAAAAGACACTCAGAAAAGGCAACTAGAACTGATAGTGCAGTGTCATAAACACTGCTGGGGTTTCTCTGTGCCCTTAGAGCGTCTGATCAGAGTACGTGCAGAGTGGAATGTTTATTTATTACCGAGAGGTAATTCGTTACTGGCCTTGGGCCCAAAGGCAGCAGCTGGAGCTGCTGTTGCCAGATCAGCCCCTTGTGGCCATGGGCACATCACAGGTGAAGGATAATCCTTTCTCTTTGGGATGGCTGCTGCACCTCTGCTGATGGCACACTGCACCATCCACCCCCCTCTTACTGCTCAGTTTCTTGAGAGCCATTTGTGCTTTGTTTGTGGTCAGAGCTGTAGGATGGTGATCGTGCCAGCAGTGCCACGTTCTAGGAACAAACCGGGGTATTTGGGAGAAACCTGGCACGAAGCGGGAGCGGCTCCCAGAAGTCTCCTGACATTACCCGTACAAATAGCCTGATAGAATAAATGGTTGCTTCCAGCATGAACAGAGCTAATTTTAGACAGGAGTCCCTAATGTGCCTGCCAGTGCTTCCAAATGAATGATTAAAGATAAAAATAGATTTATCATGTTTTCCCTTGCACCGGGCCTCAGATCTGTGAGCAATATGGAATCACCTGCTGCAAACACCCGTGTGAGCCCGACCTAATGTGCTCTGCAAATTATTCCACAGTGTCCATTGAGCACAGCTAATTGCACTGTCACAACTGGAGACATTCCCATCCTCATTGCAGTCACAAGAAGCACCGGGTAAATTTATTTTGACTTTGCTGTCTCCTGGTTAACGTAGAAGTGCCTGTGCTATACTTCGTTTTCTCCTAAGAGCCTACCAGTGAACAGCACACACAGTTAGAAATGTGCTTTGTAAGGCTGATCTGAACGTAGATGTTGTCTTTTTCTGTTTGTTTTCCCTGCAAACCTTTGTTTAGTTTAGTGATTTAGTTTGTTTACTGTGTAATTGAATTTTTGGAGACAGTATCCATTTAGCAAAACTTTTTTTCCTAAAATAAGTCCATTTCACTTGGCTCTGTCCTGTGACCTAATTTCTAACAAACATATCAGAAATATATGGTAAAATATTCATAGTACCAGTAATACAGGAATATTGCTACAATATCATTGGAAGCCTTAAACAGGCACAGTTGTCAATTCCATCCCTGTCACGGGAGTGCAGTGTGCCTGGGCAGCTCCTCCCTGAGCATCCACAGGGGCTGGCAAAGCATCCTCCCCAAAATACCTGATGAGAAGGTCCCTTCACCACACCTGCTCAAGGCCAAAGGTATTTCACTCTTTATAGGCCCATCATTTATCAAAAAAGTGAACAGATTTTATGTCCAAGTCTTTAATTAGCAACTAGAGAGTAAAGCCAGAAAAAATCAGTTCATTATTTGTCATGGGTACAGAGTACATTTGCCTTCACTATGAAGAGTAACACATTTATAGTAAGACTTTATTCTTTCAAGGTTCACGGGTCAAGATTAATCAGTTGTGACCTTGGCACACAGCTCTTCTCTTCATGAGGTAAAAGCTGAGCAAGGGAATCTCAAACAGGGGTCTGTACATTTATATAGAGCTGGGTCTGATTGAATGGTTGAAATGTAATTGAACAGCAAAAAATAACATTCCTTTACAGAGGGAGAATTAAAGACCTTTGGAAAAAGAGAGGTGAAATATGAGTAATTTTTCAGTGAAGTGGCATTATGAATTAATCTCTAACCTGGCTGAAGTTGACAGTTATAGTCCCTTTCCTACTGTAATCCTTTCTCCAGAGCAGTTCTTCCTGCTTAAAATATTCAGAGAGAAAGATGTAAACATCAGCATTTGAAATGTGAGGTGCTTTGGTGGCAGAGTTGTTCCCTGCCAAACAGAATTCCTGTTTGTTTCTGCCTCGCAGTGCGAGCTGGATCATTACACTGATCAGGATTGTTTGAACCCAAACCGGGATTTCTACTGCCCCTTCATAAATCCACTGAATCATTTATATTTGTATTAAGGTTTATAATCTTGTTTTTTAAAAAGGAGCACTGACCTTTGGCTGATGTCATTTGCTAGACTTCCTCCAAGCGATGCCGTCAGGAATTACAGGGATAATGAGGTGGAACAATTTATTAATCTGTCATCCCTGAGCAAATGGGCTACATTTGTTTTGGAGCCTTGATGTAGGGGTCATGGGTTAACCAGCTTCTAAAATCCCATGGGCTTTTATTTCCAGGTAGGAATAAACTGGGACCCTACTGACTGACCATATATCAAGGAAAATAAAGGGTGAAATCTGTAATTAGTGTAAAAACTTCATGGGTTTTCATAGGGTCAAGAATTCACTGATGCTTTCAGTGTTGCAATTCATTGCTCCCACAGAGCTCTAGAGTGGCTTCTGCAGAACCTGCAGGTCCAGGAGCTCACCTGTGATTTGTTCACCTGTGTTTGATCCCAGATCAGTTGGAGTTCTCAGACATCATACCCATAATTAAGGCCTTTATTGACCTGTTGATTTTTTAAACTATACTTTTATATCCTTTTGTATCCTTAACTGCACAATTTATCGTAATTCATGCAACAATAACTGTGCATTGACTCGCAGCTATTTAGTGTTACTCAACAATTTGGACATTTTCTCAGAAGAGAGTTGATTGTGACACAGGCTGAAGCAATGCAGTACAACACAATTCATCCTAATACACATTTAAATATTCATGCTACAAGAGGATAACTGGAAGTGTTGGCTAGCAACCCCTGGAAAGTACAGTTTGCCTCAATCTTACAGCAAATTTGTTAAAGCATTTGGTGCTTTCTGTAGGAGAGTACTGATGAGCCAGTGCTTGACACATTGACATTTTTCCTACTAACTGTCATGAAGAATTGTATATGTGCTGGACACTTGTGGGCAAGCATAATTCTTAGTGTCCTTTTCAGGACTACGCTTGTAGTAGGTTGTAAATCTAATTTTGGTTGTGAATTTAACCAAAAAACCCACCAGAACCTTTGGCATGAGACTATTGCCATGTGCAGAAAGTTTCTGGTCCCCTGACTTCTGTCATAAGAGCTGGTAGGTTGTGCTTTTGGCTGGTGTAAGGAGGAACTTCTTCAGCAACTGCTGTTTTGTGTATGAGGTCAGTGAGACACTGCTACTCCACAACTAGAACACAAGGGCAAGAAATCAGCAAATTTGGCTTTGAATCAATGCAACCTTCCTTTCAGACTGCTTGTCAGTTCCAGGGTGCTTATTCTGCACTGAAATGCAAACCTACCATTGGAAATATGCAGGTGTTCTCAGGTGAATCAAAATCCCATTGTACTTTCTCCTGAAACTTCAAATGCTCCTTTTCATTGCCCATCACGCACACACTTGTTCCCATTTCACATTTTCAGCCGGTATGTGCAGGAAGAAAATGTCATTATGAACACCCTGCTCGGAGTGCGCTCTGCTGCTCGAGGGCATGGCCAGACCTAATCTGGGATTATCTCCCTCCCGCCAGCTGCTCACTAAACTGCTGTGCCCAGTCTAGACCTCGTGTCCCACATGTTCTGGGCCTGCTGAGTCGGCACAGGAGCCGTGGCTGGCTGGCCCTGGGCCTCTCCTCCCACCCTCCAGAGGCAAACGAGTGTCTGATACCACTTCTGGCAGCTGGAGCTGCACAGGCTGCTTGCTTGGGCACCAGGAGTCCCTGCTCTCTAAATCTTTCATAACAACATTGAATACACTCTTGTTATTTCACAACTCTGCACCTTTTTCTTCCCTGTTTGCTCTGATGCACCAGCAGTGGAGAGCAGCAGCATATTTATGTGCTAACAGCCCAGATAACAGACATGATAAGTAAACATATAGAAACCTGGAGGAATTTAATGCAGAGCCTTATTTAATTTTTTTTATGCATCCAAAAATCAACAGAGATTTTGTCATTCTCTTCTGACCTCCCATCTGACCTAGTTCTCTTTTAGTTTAGAATTATTCCTTCCCCTCTCCCTCTTCCTCTGGTCTTCTTTCCAGAGGACCACTTGGGTAACTTTTAACTCCCTTGTTAGCTAAGCTGCTGCAAGGACAGCAGAAGAATGAATTCCATGGGGAATTATGTGTGCAGACTTTCTCATTTGAAGAGGTGATTATCCTGTAACAGTCTCTGACCACAGGTTTTAGAAAAAACATCCACTGACAGTGCTGCACGACTCACAGTTAAATGATATGGCACAATTCTACATCATGTCACTCCTCTTCTAAAATCAAACTGCCCTTGCCGTGAGCAGCTGACACCTACAGCCATATGCTGATCTGTCTCAAAGTGCAGTGTAAGCCTTTCCCTAGGATTTGCATTTTTGAAGGTAAATCTGCAGATCCCCTCACCTGAGCAGACTCTCCACGGGAGCTGCAGCCTTTCAACAGCGCTCTTACAGCCTCACTTACTGTTTTCTTCTCTCTGACTCTTGTATTTTTTCTGGGAAGGTGAAGAACCAAAAAGTCACGGTCTTGCATTATACTCACATCCATCTCTCATCCCAAAGGAACTGGAGTACTCAGTGGTTCATTCCCTTCCCCACCCGAGTGACAGAGGGCAGAGCTGGTGGCCTTGGCGTCCCCAGCCCCTCCTGGAGGGCTCTGTGTGCCCGTGTTCCTCCCGTGAGCTGCTCCCATGCCCCTGTCCCTTTGGCAGGGCTGTTTCCCCTGCTCTGACTCTGAGGTGCATCCCAGGCAGTGGCTCTCTTGCCAAGGCCAGGCTCAGCCGTGTCTCTGCGCTGGTGTCAGGCTGGAGTGTCACCTGCCCAAGTGCTGATGAGCTCTCGTGTATCCTCTCACTCTGCTCTCCAATGCAAACTGTTATTTCTTATTTTGGCAGAATTTTGGAGTTACTGCAAACCTATAAAACCATCTGTAGTGTCTGCTCAGATATGGTGTCCTGTACAGCAAAAACAGCCTCCCTGTTTCAAACCCAAATTAATTGGGATCTACCCAGGCCCTCCCCATCATAATCCACAAAGACTCCCTTCAGCCCTCCCAGGCTAAGCCAAACATCTTGAAATGTGAAATTCTCTCTGATTTGCCCCAGGCTGGATCCTGTGGGGTTTGGCCAGATTTAGCACGGGCTGTTCCCCAGGTTTTGGAAATGATGAAGCTGCAGTTCTTCCATTAATCCTTCTGGGACACCTGAGCACAGGTGGACTTTTGTAGACATTAGTCATCTTTATCAGGCAAAAGATTTTACTCCATATAAACAAATAATTGGAAACTTGAGTTAAAATTTGATTCATCACATTGTTTTCCTCCCTTGATGTAATTTAGAATCATATCAGTGTGACTGATGTAATAGACTTCAAGGTTCAGCTTGTAGGTACAAAACATCTGAGGCCTAGTCCAGAGTGAGCAGATTGATCAAATCCTGTAGGCAAGGGCTGAAGTATCAGACTCCAGAATCCTTGGATGCATTTTAAACATCCAGGTCAAATAAATGCAGCTCACAGGAAGAGTTCTACCTATCATGTTTAGGGCAGAGAGAAGGTCTAAGTTAGGATATTGCTGACACTGCTGCTGTGCTGCGATTAAAATATGGCTTTTGATTAGTAGACAGATGGATTTTGATCTGCATCATGAGCCTGAATGAATTTGTTGCCAGTTCTTGAAGCGATTTGTGTTCTTGGAATCAAACTACCAAACAGTAACAGATGTGAGTACATTGAGCTGTCAAGAGCTTAATGAAGTAAAACCGAGATCACTACCCAGTTTCAGAGAAGGGTTAAGGGGATCCCTTTTTGAAAGATAATTATTTAGGACAGCACACCTGTCATTAGGCTGCAGAAGATACCAAAAATTAACCACTATCTCACATGAATTCTCCCTCTGCCACATGTAGTTGAAATGATAGACAGAGTTGTAGCTCAAAATTAATTGAGCTTTCAAATTGGGAGAAAGCGGGAGAAAAAATTATCTGGGATTATTAAAACCAGTTGAAATTGCCAGCACACCACACTTTACAGTGGTGTGAAACATTCCTTTTCAGTTATTAACAGTATAAAGACAGTTTGGTACACAGAACACTGATGGTTAATCCAGCACATGCAGCCATCCTGACCAGCTTTCAGCACGGTGTGGGAGGAGAGGGCAGAGCCTGCCCTGGCAGAGGCTGCCGGAGCGTTTGGGAGTGCCCATGTCGTGGGTTTGGTTGCTAACTCAGCATCACCAGGCCCTCACTCAGCCCAGTGGAGCTGTGGCACTGAGCAGGGCTGGGTTCTGGGCACAGCCCTCGTTCCACCAGCTGAAGAACAGCAGATTTATGATCCTTCAGAGATTGCTGCATTTTTACAGGAGATTTGGGGGAGTATATAACTGCCTCCATAGGAGCCTTTCATCATTTAGCACCCTACTGGTGCTTGCTTTTCCTCTCCACAGGAATCCTGACCCAGAATGATTGTAAATTACCAGGCAGAAATCTTTGATCACTCACCAATTAGCTCCCTTCCTTCCAACACGTAAAGCTCTGTATGAGGGAGCTCTGGTGACTTCAGTATGGAGAGTAACATTTAAATTCAGCATACTGGGAGGTTGGTTACCTGTTACCTGTTCCTGAACTGAACATTTCCTCTGTGGTTCCTCTTCTCTAGTGTTCCTTTCAGTGTATACCCAAACCCAGTGTGTACATATGAATACTGGTACTTTCTACATCTTCCAAAGACTGAAATGGCATGGCTGGCCTCGTGTCTGGCTGGAGCCCACACTCTCAGGGATCACGTTCCTCCTGTGTTATTACAACTGCAAAGAGAAAGATTTGCTGTCCTGTTGAATGAAGGGTTTTTCAGTGGTAATTCTGCACAATTTTTGTGTTTCTAAAGATTCAGTGATACTTTCCAAATGGCAAACTCTACTTTTAAGGCTGAGTGTCAGTATGGCTTCAGCCAGCACATAAGGGACTGGAGGCACTTGTGAGTTGCCCCTTGCCCTGAGCTGGGGTGGGGCTCACCAAGTGATCCTGTTTGTAGGGTTAGGTTTGGTGTTTGCAAAATTCTGACCTTCTATAAACTATCATTGAGCATGTTCTCAAGTTCTCATCTTATAGTGAGTTTATTTCTTTAACTCTACATTGTCTTGCTCCTTCCCAGCGGGAAGTGCCCCACATACAGAATCCAGCAGTGGCAGCCACAGAATTAGACTCTCACTTCCCCTGTGAAAACATTGCAAAGTTTCTCTTGAATTGTGTTCTACTTTTGTTAAACCCATGCAGTGATTTTTAGCTGTAAAATAAGTTTTACTGGCTCTTGCCCTCCCAAAGCAGATATCTAAAATAAACCCAGTGATCATTAACTTGCTATGTTACCGTAATTATTAAAAAACAGGGGAGATATCGGTGTCACCACTGAAACAGGCAGATCTTGTCATGGAAAACAAGCTCTTAAGGTAGAAAAAACTAAACAACCCAAACAAGCAGTGTCAGGGTAAACAGAGGAGAGTGAGAAGTCCCTTTCCAAAGGCCTTTCCCAGCAGATCCAGGAGTGAAGCCAGGTGCTGCTCTGGAAGTGGGTTCCTCCTGCCCTGTGGAGCTCTGAGGATGCCCTGCCAGCTCTGAGGGGCTGTCTGGGGTATGAGGAGCTGCCCAGGTACAAGGGGCTGCCTGGGGAGGAGGGGCTGCTGGAGCTCAGCAGCTGGGGAGAAGCGTGGCTGAACTGCCCTCTTCTGCCAGTTTTTAAAAGAATAAAACAATTCCATTTGTTCTTTATTTTTCTATCACTTGTTATTTTTAAAAAGAAGCCCTTTCCTGCTAGAATGTCTTAAAGTAAATGTGTTGTAGGAATCTATTTTTTATGGATATGTCTTTCTTCACAATCAGTAGATAATTGCATTAAACTGTCTTTACCTGAAGAGGTTGAAGATCATGTTAAACCCAACAGTCACATAACTGCCCAAATCACAGACCATTTACAGACTGAGATGCTCCCTTTTCCCCCCAAACCAAAAGTCCTTTCACAAGGAAGGTGTTACCACCCACCACTTGTCTCTCCAGCTGTCAAGATCTTGAGTCTGTTCATTAACCACAGGCAGCTTTTTAAAATGATGCCCCGATGGTACATTTTTTGGACACGGTTGAGCTGAGCTGACAAATCTCCTCTCTGGGCTGCTGGCTGGGTGATGGGCCCTACTCTGGGGGAGAAGGCTTCCTCCATCATTTTGGTCACGTTCCTTTAACTCTCCATGATGGAACCAGCGCTTGGCACAGGGCACGGGGCTGGGGTGGGGCCAGCTCTCTGTCACCTCGTGACTGAGCTGTCCTGGGCCCCGAGAACCAGCGGGCAAAGTACTGGGTTTGCACTGCTCTGTGCCCAAATGCAAAGTTTCAAAGGTTTATTCTGTTTGTTTTGGGTTTTTTTTTAACTCAGAAGTGAGGCACAAAAAATTAAAGGTAAAAATAGGGTGGAAGTGGATTTTCTTCCCTTTGCTACGTTGGGTTTATTTATGGTCCAGTTACAGCAGAACAGCTCTCTGGATATGCAGGAGGCCAGTGGGCAATCTACAGGAGAATGCAATCCACGAGCCAAGGAGCAAGGGAAGAAGGAAAGCAGCTTGCCCTGTGGCACAATTAAAAGTGAGCCCCAACAATAGCATGTGCTCAGGGAACACAAAAAGCAAAGGCTGCTTCAGCACACACGGCACGAGACCGCTGCTCTCGGAGCACCCCGAGGGTTCTGTGCGCGTGGGTGACCCGCGCGTGTTCCCGCCCCCCCGAGGGCTCACCCTCGTCCTGCGGAGGAGAAACAGGCGTTTGTTTAAGTCAGAAGTGACTGCAACAATCAGCACAAACGCTCTGTTTCAAAGCCATGGCTCCAGCCCTGGTCAGCAGAAGGCCAGGGAGGATCTGCTCACGGTGGGGTTGGGCTGCCGTGCCAGGGGCTCTTCCCATCACTGCTGTGCTCGTGGGCTCCCTGTCCAGTGCTCCCATCAACAGCCATCACAGCTGGTTCAGTGGCTGTGTCCCTGTCCCTGTGTGTGTCCCCGTGTGCAAGGGCACAGGGGCAGCTCCCCGAGGCAGTGGGGCCAGAGCCTGGCACAACTGGGGGCAAAACAACTGCAGGTTGCTGATGGAGCCCGGGGACGCAGCAGCAGCCAGAGCAGAGCCAGCTAAGCAGAAATATTGGCCTACATTTTTTTCTCTGCCTGGTGGAAGGCATGTGAGTTTCTATGGCAACTTGTGTTTTCTGTTCGTCAGGCCTACTGACTCACTTCTGGGGGAGCCGTGGAGAAAAAAGATTGGTTTTCTTTCGCTGCCAAGTGAAGTGGCTCCTTTCCTGCAGCCCAGAGCTCTCGTCTGAGGGCTCCTGGTCGGGATTTACGGCTGGTGTGGCTCTGCAGCGTCAGTTCAGGGCCACAGGGCAAGGCAGTTGAACGTGACAACGTCCTCCTCGCCTTGAGGAGTCGCTGGCAGGGAGAGCTGGTGGCACAGAATGATGAGAGAGGCCCAAAGGGTGGTTTTTGGGGGGGAATCAGAGCTGGAGGGGACACAGCGTGTGCAGAGCCCAGAGCCAGGCAGGGCAGAACACATTTGTTCCTGAGCACCTCTGTAGTGATCAGCCTATTTTTTTTAATCTACTAGTCCATTTTGAATTACTGGATTGTCGGCCTTGCTTTAACAGCTCTACATCCTTGCAGACCAGTGTCCATTGCTAAAATATTTCATTTATGGTTTCATGGTGGCATCCTGAGCTTCCCGTATCAAACCTTCCATGGGAACAGGGCAGCATGCACAGGCCTTTCATGGTCTCACCTCATCACCCCAGCTTTTCTAATTGGGTAACTTTCCTGGATAAGCAAGCTTGATTTTCCAGCAGAGCTCAGGGATGCTGAGTAACCATTTCTCCTTAAAATGAAGGGGGAGGTTTGCAATCGCTTCTCTCAGGCTCCTCTGAAAATTCCAGCTATTATACCCTGGAGAACACTGCAAACACTCGCACGACCAGCAATTCTTCTGAAGCTTTTTCTTTTGCCTAATCACAAACATATGGTACACTTTAGGGGAGATTATCCTTACATTGTTAGCTTTAAAATGCAGCTTTCTTCCAGCTTTCCAAGGTCACAGCAGCTATCCAGTTAAACGCTAGGGCAGAAATAAAACGTTAACGCAGCATGACCTTGGTCAATCAGTTAATCTTTCTCTACCCTATTTACTCCAGCAAAATAAAAATCCATCCCTACACGCTGCAAAGTGCTTTGAGATCCTGGGGTGAAAGGTACATCATAAGCCAGAGTATTAATTATTGAAGGGCTGACAGTGTGTGTGGTGCTGCAGGGAATGCAGATGACTTCAGTGGCAGTGCCTGTGTTTGTGCCGTGGCCGTCGGTCACGGGGGCGCAGCCACTGTGAGACCCCGGGTCCTGCACCCCTGGGAGGGGTGTGAGAGCTCCAGCAGCAACAGGGCTGCTCCTGCAGGGAGGGAGAACGGAATAAAAACCTTTGTCAGCATCTGATGGAGAGCTTCTCATTAATGAATGAATTAATAAAGGTCAGGATGTGGCCAGCTGTGGGGCACAGGATCCACTGTCACCCCAGCTGGTCACCCACAGAACAGGATGGGGGTACATGGGGTAAACATGAGGGGGCCAAGGCTCCTGCCTCTTGTTCCTGTTGCCATTCAGTCCTTGAGGTTTGGGGGAAAACCTAATCTGAAATTACTCATAAATGGGTTTTCTGGCTGTTATGTTAGGCTGGATTACGTGGCATAGAACACTGATTATTAGATTTGAGAGTCCTGAATAATTTATATGCACATTGCCTTCTAAACCAGACTGTGGCTGTTTGATGGCTCTGGCCCTTCCTAGAGCAGACCCAGACAATGGCAGTGGAAGGATACAGCCCAACTTCCAACTCTCTTACTTTTTAGTGTCTGCTTTAAAAAAGGGGGACTGATTCTAACACTGTTTCATTATTAAGGTTTTATTTTATAGTGTCCAGTAATGCTATCCCACTGTAAGCACAAAGCATTATTGTAGAGCTGCTGTTCCTTAAAACCAGCTTTTGCTATCCTTCCCTTTTAATAGAGCCATATATTATGATATTGAAATGTTCGATACAAGCATGAGTACACAGAGACAGAAAGGGAAAATTGTCTTTTTATGAACCATGCAGCTGTTTATCATAAATCTAAGTAAAACCCTCTTTCAGAACTCTTGTCAAACTGAATTGGCTTGTGCCATCCAAACACCTATTGTGACACATGTGTTGTAGAATACCTTTAAAAATAAAAGAGCATGTTGGCACAGAAGTTATTTAGCTGGTGTTTGCACTGTCCTTGTGCAGAGACTCTGCCTCTGAAGAGCTTAACACACTCTTGTGTGAATTTAAGTCATGTTCAGATGTTGATGATAGGTTTGCAATTTCTCTAACAACTTCATTTTATTTTTAATATTCTGCATCTTTACTGACTGTAGCAAACAGGGTGGAAGGCGTCGATTTTCCTCTCGAGCTGGGTCAGCTTTGGTTAACTCATCAAAGGCAAGAAACATCTATTAAGTGTTCTTTTGCTGAGTCCTCAATTTGAATGAACTTGCAGGGAGCAGCAAATATTTTTCCTCCCATTTTCTGTAGCCCAGTTCCTCAGAGGTCACAGCTATCCCAGAGAGCAGCCTGATGGCTGAGAAACACTGCCCCAGACAGGTCCAAATGCCACTGCAATAATAATAGCCCTGTAATAATCTCCCCTAAATATACCAGCCTCCATCCATCAAATGGTTGACCCCCTGTATGAAACCCCTCGGGGACTGGAGCCACACAGTGCTGGTACCAAACTCTCCGTGCCCTCACCGAGGCGGTGCATTGTCCTCACACCATCATTACTGACCCTCTGTCTAGGCCGAGGTTTGCAGTGGGGTTTTTGGCAGGGATTGCCCAGGGCTGGGATGGATGGCTGCTCGTGGTGCTTTGCACCCTGCCCCCAGCACCCCTGCTGGCCCCTGGGCCCACGAAGGTGGAGACAGGGGTGCCAGGCAGGGATGGCAGGGCCAGTTCCACGGCACGGGGCCTCGAGCAGGGTCAGCTCTTCACTGGGGAAACAGGGCCATCCTGTCCAGCAGCACCATGGGCTCTCTGTGCTGCCCAGCTTAGAAAATCCAGGCCTGTTTTACATTGCACATCCCTCTCTATGGTCCAGGTGCATGAGGTTCATCCATCCAAACTCTCACATCTTTATTTCTTACTTGGCTGTTTCTCCAGCATCTTCTGTGTTGGTTGGGTTGGTTTTCTTTTAGTTGTAGACTTGCACAGCTCTTAGTGGGGCTGCATGAAAGACAAGGACTGGTGTGATGTGTACAGATCTCGCAAATGCTGCATGAGATGGAAACTGCTCTCCCTGTATTCACAGAGCCATGGATGAGTTTGGGCTGGGAGGGACTGCAAAGCTCATCCAGTTCAACCCTCTACCATGGGCAGGGACACCTTCCACTATCCCAGGTTGCTCCAAGCTCTGTCCAACCTGGCCTCAGACACTCCCAGGCAGCCACAGCTTCTCTGGGCAACCTGTGCCAGGGCCTCACCACCCTCAGAAGGAAGAACTTCTTCCCAATATCCCATTGAACGCTGCAGGAATTGCTGCAGGAAGGTCAGGACAGCACCAACAGTGGTCACCGGGCTGGTGATCCAGAAATGTTTGCTGGATTGAAATGATACTGTTCTTTGAAACAGAAACAGCAGAACCCCTTTCCTTCATGATGCTCATTGCCACTGCTCATTAGCTGTTGCAGCTAATTATTGCCCACTCGTTGGGCTGCGAGTTTAACACTGGCGTTCTGGGAAGCTCCGCAAACACCCCACGCAGTTTGCGCACATCAGCTGTGCCGCTGCTGCCGGGGCTGCTGCGGGATCTCTGCGGGACTGCTGCGGGATCGCTGCGGGATCGCCGGGCCGGGATGCGGCAGCGCGGAGCCCCCTCTGGCGGCCGCTGCCGGCACCGCCCGCTCCGGGGCTGTCGGTCCAGGGTCCATCACCCGGCACGGGTTTTTTAAAAAGGGTGACTCGAAGCCACGCAGAGACCAACCCAGTTCTCCGCGGACAAGATTGGTGTTCCTCTGCGTATTTCGTGGATTAAATTCTCTCTCGTTCCCAGCAGATATTTTTCCCAGACTATCATTTGCAGCAGGCTGGGGTGATGTGTTCAGTGTTCATGTCTCGGTCAGCTGTTGCTCCAAACCTGGGAGACCTCAGCACGCAGCCTGTGGACTTTGGATGGACCTTGCTCTTCCCTGTTCCTCAGCAGTCCCAGCAGCACGTTCTGCAGCTGACTGCAGTTCATTCCCGTGGCTCAGAGCCTCCCTGCACCGTTGGAAACAACACAGGGCCGGGTTCTTACCTGCTGAGAGACCAGCACAGCCGATACCGCCCGGCACTGCCACATGGGCCCCATCTGGAACTCAAACCTGGACCTGAGCACGTGCTTGGGTTGCACACGTGAAGACCACAGGACTCAGCAGCGTGCCCTGAAAAGCCAGCCCGAGCTGTGAGCCCCAGGAGCCCAAAAAGTGTCTGGGAATGCCAGGGGAGCTCTCCAGTCACATTCCCTGGACCCATGTATCTTAGGCTTGTCTGCAGCAGCATGTGCCCTTATAGTAAAAATATAATGAATTATGGATTATTTGCATCATAAAAACTGTCCTTATGTCATGCTGAAGTTACTGGACCAGTACAGGGATTAGTGGGTAAAACCAGGAGGAATCTGGAGAGTGTTAGAGGCCTTGTGATTCCAGTGTGGGCACTTCCCAGGGTGGGTGTCGGGTGCTGCTGCAGAGAAATGGGAGTTTTCAGCCATATCAGCAGATCTGTGGGACCCATTCATCACACACGTCCTGCTTAACCACTCTCCATGATTAAATATTTACAATAAGAATTTCTTCATCATTAAAACCCTAAATAAAAGGATTACAGAGAAAGTCAGAATAGTTCAGTAGGAAACAGCACTAATTATTTTCACCCTTGTGGGTTTTTCTGCATTCAGTGCTTGAATTTCAAAATGAAAATATTGAGATAAACTCCCTCTTTCATGTTAGCACAGTTGGGGGGATTTCTTATTTGGTGTGAAGCTTGAAAAGGGAAAATTAACACTCATTTAATCATTTACGTTCAGTCATAATTTAGGCCCTGAGCAACAAAGCATTTAAGCAGGAGATACAATTTTATGCAGTCACGTATTCCAGCGACTCCAGATGGATTGTTCAGTGGCCTGAAGTGAAAAGTTGTTTATTCAGACTAAGGAAAGAGCAAAATTCCTGTGTGCTGGAAGCTGAGCCGCGGAGCCCAACCGGGGCAGACGGACACGGAGCGTGTTTGATCCGAGGAACAGAACACAGAGCTCAGTCCCCACACCTGGTGGTGATCCCTGGCTCATGGGGACTTTGTGACCTCAGAAAAGTCAGGAGATGAATGAGAGCCATTTCTGAGCTGGGGGAAAAGTCACAGAGATGAATATTGGCAGAAAGCTGAACTCTCTGCCGGTCAAGGGGCGCAGAAATGCCGAGGACGGTCTGAGCACGGAGAAGCTGTTCCCTGCACAGCCAGAAAGGAGACAAGCAGCAGAGCAGGAAGGGGACTGCCAGCTCTCCAGCACTACTGCAGTTGTTCTTCCACACCTGCACAGCTGAAGTGGGTTTTGTTTGAACATCCATCACGTCCCTAGTGTAGGATACGTACAGGATATTGGGTGATCCTTGTGTCGCTGTAAGACAGGGTCATCCTCAAATGGCAATTCTCATCTCCTTTCAAATCTTGTCTGTTTTTAGGGGGGGAGAAGGACCAATATAAGGAACGATGATGAGTGCCATAACCACTGCTAGTTCTTCCTGCACTGTCTATATATGAACATCATCATCACTTTATGTAAATGAATCTAAGCCCATTCAAACTTTATAAAATGCCATCAATAACCCTGAAAACAAAGAAAGGCATTTACTGAGTACAACAACCCAGCTCTGTGATTAAGGTACTACCCAAATTCACTGCTCCAAGTGTTCCAGAGTGATTTCCTTTGGGCTCAACTACAGCCACAACGTAGGAGAGATCAATATCTGTACCATCTGACTATCATCCAATGCCATCTAAAGGATTGACTCAACAGGAAATAATACACAGATGAGAAGATAAAATGCCCCCAGCATTTCCTCAAACAGGTAAAAAGACTCACCTCTCAAACCTGTATATGCTTATTACGAGACAAAAGGTATAAATTTTCATAAGTTCCATCTAATCTTTAGAAAAAACAAAAAAAAACATTAGTCAGGATTTGACGGAAAGTTTTAGAACCACAGATGGAACTGAAGAGGCTCCTCTCGGTGCCCCCAGCCCCTGAGGTCTGTGTCTGGAGGGGTTGTGGAGGTA
The DNA here is from genome assembly GCA_035583135.1 of Lophotriccus pileatus. Classification (NCBI taxonomy): domain Eukaryota; kingdom Metazoa; phylum Chordata; class Aves; order Passeriformes; family Tyrannidae; genus Lophotriccus; species Lophotriccus pileatus. Next base: position 533,837 of record JAWWES010000048.1, read on the forward strand.
GCCCCCTGCCTGCTCTTACCACATGTGGGCATAACAGGATAGAAATTGGACCTCCTGGTACTTTTAGCACATATGCAGAGTTTTAAACGCTGTCCCTAAAATGTTCATGAAGTCAACCCAGACAATCTAAGTGTTTATCGCTGCCCTCAGTAACAGGGTCAAATGATTCAGCAAAAACCTCTCCATGTAATCCTACAGAGGTAGATGAATACACAGCTCATGGGTTTTGGATGTGTACCCAAGCTGTTGCATGGTCCAGGTCCAAAAACTTTCAATAAATGAATTTAATCAGGAAACATTACTCTGATATGAATGTGTAATGGCACTGATTTATACTCTGAGCTGCCAAAGCCAGGAGCCAGCTTAGCAGTTGAGAACCCACAGAGCTCAAGGTTTCAAAACAAACAACTCTCCTTGGAGATTAGAGTGTTGCAAAAGATGCAAGCAGGCAGGAAAAGGAATGTTTCGCCTCCTGCTAAAGCATTAACCCAGTACAGGACTAAACTATTCAAATGTACCTGAAAGCCTTCTTTCAAAAGCTGTGTTTGATCAAGTACCCTCCATTAGAGCACTGCCTCTTGTATGGCCCATATACTGCTCTAATGACTCCTTTTTTCTTTCTGTTGTTTTGTCTCAGCCACTAAAACCCGAGAGTCTGTGGTCCTTGTGGGGGCACAGAGCCAGGAGACCTCTGTGCTGGGCTGGAACGCCATGGGCAGGTCCTGTGGTGAGCAGTGCAGTCTGTACTGCAGGTTTGGTGGCAGAATAGCAATTCCTTCCTCAGTCTGAGTCCGTCTGGAAGAGCACAAGCCCATGTGGTTTGTAGGATTACACACAGAGAGAGGTGGTTGGAGAAGGAACGAACAGGCTCCCCAGGGCAGTGGTCACAGCACTGACAGAGTTCAAGAAACATTTGAATGACACTCTCAGGCACATGGTGTGACTCTGGAGGATGGTCCTGTGCAGGGCTAAGAGCTGGACTCGATGATCCCCGTGGGTCCCTTCCAGCTCAGCACATCCCGTGGTTCTGTGATTCCACAGTCTCTGCACACACAGATCTGCTCTGCAGCCCTGCAGCCACACTGTCAGCTGGCACTGCAAAGTGCTCAGCCCAGCTGTGTGCTCCTCTCAGAGTCCAAGTCACCTCGTGGTGGGGCTGTCCTGCCCTCTGAAGTGCCAGCTGCCCAGTGTGAGCCCTGCAGAGTGACTCCTGCAGCAGCACAGCGCAGCCAGAATGAGCTGTGGGTGCCCCACTGGAGCTCTGCTGCTGCTCTCCTGCTGTGTCTGCAGCTGCTGAGCCATCCTTGCCTCCTCTGGTGGGATCAGACAAGCCTGAGTTTTGGATGGAACATATACACTCACACACCACACATGCAAATTATACCTGAACACGTCTGGGTTACGAAGGGAAGAACCTGGGAGGTGTGGGGTTTGGTCTGCCCTGGAAGCAGCTCTTACTGAGCTCCCCAAGGCCACGAGCACTGCGTGATTCAGCAGCGCCCACGGTGAGCTGTGGGCTGAGCACAGCCTGGGCAGTGCTCTGGGGAACCAGGCTGGCTGGTGGAGCCATTCCTGGGGTTAAAACTTCTTCATTCATTGCAGGGAGGAGCGAGTGAGGTGGTTTGCAGAGGATGGATGATTGGAAAGCAGCTGAGAAATTCCACGAGAAATGAAGCTCATCCCTCCATGAGCTACCCCTGCCTGAAGGTACCAGGTGAGTTACTGTGGCCAGGCTTTGTCCACAACTACTTCTTATCTACCTCTTCTGCTCATGCATGATGACATACCCTCATTACGTGGCGGGGAGTGCAGATAACACAGGAATGAGTTCATGGCAAAGCCCAGGAGGAAATGACTCCTTCCATGTGCAGAGGAGGATCTGATGAGCGTGCAGTACGTGAGGCCACCAGCCACGAGACATCGCCCTGACTGGGGAACAGGAGCACTTCAGTCAGCCCCAAGCTCCACAAACCAGTATGGCACAGCTCACGATGGTTTGGGTTTGCCACCTTCCATGGCCATTCCTCAGGGTAGTTTTTGGTTTGGGAATTCCTTAATGTTTTTAAGTAGCATAAAAATTCTCACATGAAAATTGGTTTTTTTCCAATCCCATTCTTCCCCTGAGAAGCATTGGTTTTTCTAATCAGTTTCTTTCCTCTTTCCTTCAGTGTCTTGAAGTCAATCAGAGACAGATACTTGGAATGGAAAATTTCTGTGTGGATAATTGAAGTCCAATTTAGGTTTGCAAGCTAATGAAAAAGGGGCTGTACAAAGGAAAACGTTGCTCAGGTTACACATAAGCGCTGCACTGCAAGGTGTTTCCAAAGGCGCAGGGCCAACCTTTCCCAACGGGCTCCCTGCTTTCCTTGCCTTTATCCATAGAGAGGGCTTGGCTTTTCCCTCCCGTGCAGCCGCCCACCAGGCGCGGCGCAGGACGCGCCGGAGCTCCCGGTCGCACGCACCCGCAGCCTGTGAGTCGGGGCAGCTCGGGACGGCTCTGCAGGAACGGGGCAGAACTCGGGAGCCCCGCGGGAGCGGGGCCGGGCCGGGGGCGCGCGGGGCGGGCGCGGGCGCCGCACGTGCGCGGGGCGCGGCCCCTTTAAGGCGCGCGGCGGCGCGGGGCGCCCATGTGGAGGGCAGCACGCGTGTTGTGCTGCGCGCCCATTGGCTCGCGCGCGCTGACAGCGCGGCCCGGGCCGCGGGCGCGCTGCGGGGGGAGCGCCCGCCGCAAAACGCGGCGCCCGGACCGCGACG
>JAWWES010000048.1:537303-569693 GCA_035583135.1 Lophotriccus pileatus
CGGCCGGCGGGGGGCGGGGCCGGGACGCGCCGGGCCACGCCCCCCACCACGTGCGCGCGGGCCCGCCCCGCGCGGCCCCCCGGGGGTGCGGGACCCGCCCGGGACCGCGGGACGGGATGGGATGGGGTGGGATGGGGTGCAATGGGATGGGACGGGATGGGATGGCTGAGCTCCCCGCACCGCCCGCGCGGAGCCCCCGCACCGCCCGCACGCCCCGCACCGCTCTCTCCGTTCGGCGGCCCTGGCCCCTCCGGGAGCTCGGTGCGTGCCCCGGGGGCCGCCGCCCGCGCCTGGCTGCAAGAGAACAGCCCTGGCCGCGCTCCCGCGGCGGGCCCGGCGCGGGGACTCGGGAGGACCTGCGGGAGCGGCGCTTTGTGCCGCCGCCGCCGCCCATTGTGTCGGTGATGAGTCACGCAGCAGACGGGGGATGCGGTGATGCGGAGCCGCGCAGGGCCGGCAGGATTCCCGAGCCCTGAACAAACCCCGGGATTTGGGGCCGGCAGGGCGGTGACAGCCCCGGCGCTGCCCCAGCCCGGGCAGCCCCCTCGGCCCTGCCAGCCCCGGGCTGGAGCCGGCACCGGGCTCGCAGCGGGTGCTGTGCTCGGGTGGCACTGGAACACCCGGGACTCGTGCTCTGCGGGGCTGTGCGCGGTGGCTCCTGCTGCCGGGGAGATTCCCACTACTGCCTGTACCGTGGGAACATCCTGTGAGTGGGTGCAACAAGTGGGGTCTGGGATACAGAGGAGCAGGAGGGACCTGGCTCATCGTGCTGGGCAGCCAGTCTCTGAGGCAGGAATCCTTGCGGAGTCGGACATGGGCAAGGCAACCCTGCAAGGAAAAGACATGGTGCAGGTTTCCCAGCTCCAGGAGAAGCTTGTAGGGATGTGTGGGGGTGCGATGTTGCACCAAAGCCCGCTGCAGGCAGGAGCTGCAGGCAGGAGCTGCCAGGGCAAGCGTGTGGAGCCTGGTGTGGCTCCCTCGGGCACTTCTGGGGGGCACAGTCCCCATGGCTACTGCAGAGACACATCAGGCCCGACAGGAGCAGGAGCAGCAGCATCAGTGCAAACGTGGCCACTTCAGGGAAGTCTGAGCACCAGGAAGATGTGTGGCACGGGAGGGAGGAGCCTGGTGTGTGACCTTTGGGTCGCAGGAGGATGTCAGGGGAGAACACAAGCGGAGGAGTAGCTGGGAAACAGTGGGAAGCCACGAAGTGTTCTGGGTTGGCTTCCTTTGCTTGCCTTTTTCCTCTCCTGCCCCTTCAAATCTGTGTTCTGAGAAGTGTAATGGTCTGCATTACACCCCCGGTTACCCTGCAGAACTCCAGGGGGCCAGTCTGGCCTGAAAATCAGTGCATTTTGGGAACAGCATTAAATGATGTAAACCTGAGCTAATCTAAGGCTGCTGGGTCTGAAGCTGACAGTGGTGCCAGACCATGGCAGGAGGGCAGGATGGGGATGCTCAGGAACCCCTGGTGATGGGGCTGGGAGTGTGTGCTGCAGTCGGTCGGTGGGGCTGCACCAACCCCAGGGTATCACACCCATACTACCTAACTTTTGGTTTTCCATACCTGGGAATAAAGGGTGAGAAATGTCTCCCAATCAGCCTGGCTCATCGTCCCATCTGTCTGAAAAACAAACTGATAAAAGCAGAAAGGCTGTGGAGGAAAGGAGAGCAGAATGTCTCAGGGAGGGAAGATGGTCAAGGAATGGCAGGTCCCCCTGTGTGGGGATCCCTGTCATGTGAGCACTGCAGGACCTGCTCAGGAGAACATGGGCTGTGAGGCACAGCTGCTCATTCCACTGCCGGGAGCACCAGGGCCACCTCCAGCCACAGAGCTGGAGACTGTGCGGTGTGCAGTGCGGGACTGAGAGCTTTCTGGGGAGAAGAGGTGAACAAGGATTCCTTGAAAGCAAACAGCATTGGGATCTTCACATTCTCCTTGGACTTTGGGAGGTCAGACTGGCGGCTTTCGTCGCTGCTTCGTCATTCTTTTGGCAGTTGGTTTTCTGGGGTGAACCTGTCACGGCCGCCCTGACCCACCACAGGGAGCCCCGGGTGGTTCTTGGTGTGGAGCCCACCCCGTGTTACTGCTGCTGGCCCAGGGAATCGTAGAGCGTGGTTCGAACTGCATTTACAAGATCCTTACCGGAAAGCCTATTGAATATTGCATATGTATAAGTATTTCAGAAAACATAATTTCAAATTTCTGAGAAAAGCAGAGTTAGGTACATCAGCTTGAGCTGTACCCATGAGAGCAAAAGCTCCCAAGGGAATTGCCACGTGGGGCCTCAGGGTGAAAGGGACTTGGGTGCCGTGGGATCCTCAGGCTGAACTGCTCGGTGTCGCAGCCGCGTTCAGGCCTTGCTGAAACACTTGCTGGAGCTGGAAGGGTGCAGCACAAGTGGTTGGTTGTTACCTTCGGGTAAGCTGGGAGCAAAATGCAGGTGGCAGGGTGGGTTAGGGGGAGTGGTTTGCTTTCTAATGACACAGCTGCCCTATATACCTACAGAATCCTCACCTGACACTTCTACAGCTTAAACACTGACTGACTTAAAGGAGTAGGTTCTGAGGCTCTTTTGCTTGTGTGCTCATTGCACACCCTGGTGTGATCCCGTGTGTGTGCTGGGGTTTGATGGATGCCTCCTGCTGGGCCTGTGTGACTTGGAGAGTTTCTTACAACTGGCTGGATTTTCTGTAGATTTGCAGAGAAATGTAACAGAACTGGAACTGCAGTGGTTTGGCTCCTCATCTGTGCTGTGTGCGTGCACGTTCCCCTGCACGGTGACAAATGTTCTGTGAATGATGGTACCAGTAATGTTGTTATTTGGATCTCATTAATTTGTGGGGAACAAACCAACAGCTGTGGGGAGGTGAAGGGAACAGTTGATGTGTTGCATCTCTGTACTGTGAACACCATGGGGATGCAGACAGTGACACACACTGTGAGGCCCCACACCAGCATCTCTTTTGGGGTTGTTTTGGGGGTCAGGATGCTGAAGCACTCTTGTCCCCACCTGTGTTCATGTTTCACAACGCTGCTGCTGCTGCTGTAACCCTCTTGCTGTAAGCACATGGCTCCCAGGCACGTAAACTCATATTTACAGGCACAGACCCACAGCCCAGGGTCCTTCCTCTGTTACGTGCAAGCTCCAGAGACATTTGGCTTGAATTGCAGGGTGGCTGGTTTCTTTGAATTTGGGTTAATCCGAGAATGTTTTGTGAACTAAGAAAAACAAATTTCTTTATAATTGCAAGCAACTAATATTTGTTTTCTTAGGGTTTTTCCCACAGATGCTCATCTGTGAGTGCTCAGCTCGTGCTCTCTGCTCTCCCGGTGCCGTGCAGTTCGTTCACACCGTTCCTTCCCCAGGCAGTGTGAGCACGGGCAGTGACCCTGCAGCAAGCACAGTTACAGGCTTTTCCTTCTCACCAAACTGCCATTTGGGCACTCTTCTTAATTTTCTGGGAGTGATAACAAGGTGTGTGTGACCAGAAAGGTTTCCTTTGGCCGTGGTGCTGCCTGCCTGGTGCTGATGGGTGAGGAAGAGAACCTGCTCACACCCAGTCTGTGGTTGGGCAGCAGCTCGGTGCTGTGCTCAGTGAGGTCCCCCTCTGGTGTTCTCTTATCAGTGAGATGTTGGGGTGCATCTTTTTGGCTGCTGCTGGTTTCTGTCTCACCAGAGAGCTGGCTAGTGTGAGCAGCCTGTGGAAACAGCCCCTGGCACAGCGCTGGGTTGGAGGTGCAGCAGTGAGCCCTGGTTCTCCTCACGGGCTTGAGGAGTGTTACCTGGAGCAAACACACTTACCAGGCTGGCTGTGAACTGCCAGGTCTGGTTTGCCATCACTCACTGAAGGCCTTTCACCTGTCCCTGCTCCCTTGCTGACTGTGTAACACACACACTGTCTGTTTGCTGGCTGACTCAAAGCAGCCTGCACAGCACTTGCCAGCAGTGGATGAAGTGGGGTCTTAAGGTTTCTTCTGAGGGCACATCTTTGGGCTTTTTGGTTTGTTTTAAGAGTAAATAGTTGTTTATAATAGAATTTGTTAAGTCAGCTCATGTTTACTGTTCTTTTCCAACCTGCACAATTAAGGCACATCATTGTTCTCTGTTCCTGCAGTGTGTGCCCCTGTCCCTGGGCCAGAGGCAGGGGTTGTCTGTGTACAGATAAGGCTCTCCGTGATGGTTTTGGTTTTTCAGCAGTTTTGATCTGTTTTCTTTTCCTTTGTAGTGCAGCTAAATCTGGCCCTTTATTTCTTTCTTTTATCCACTAATAGTTATAACTAAAATGCAGCTAAAATGATTCTCTGGAGCTGATTCAGGGTTTCTGTTAAGCACTAGAACAGCATATTAAATGTAAATTATCCATAGAGACTGGAAAAGCTGTTAATGTGAGAAATGTCTGCCAGGTATTTATTTGGTTATGGTTGATTCCTCTCTGGGACTTGGGAGATGAACTACAAGATTTCTTGAGGGTCTTTCCCTGCTGCATTCCAGGAGCTGTGGTGGTTCTGTTTGAAAGTAAATGCTTCCTTGTAAGCCATCTGTCTCCATAAAGTAGGAATAAAATGCATCTGCTTGCTAGATTTTATCAGACTAGAGGATCACCATGTCACTTCTCTTAATTGAAATCAGGTTTGGATGCCAAGGTCACTGGTTTCACTAATGGTCTGTACTGGTTGGTGCTGAGGAGGGATAGTTCACATGGGGGCTGATTTTCCTTTGCCTTTAGAGATGTGGCATAAAGGTGTGATCATGCTTTGGCTGATAAAGTGGAGATCTGAGTGCTGTTAGCAGTGAGTGGTGACCCAGCCTGCAGGTGAGGTGTGGCAGCACTGCCAGTGCAGTGAGGTGGCTCAGCAGAGAAGGGTCAGGTGGGAGTGGGGATCTCTGAACCTTGAAACCAAAATCCCAGGAGGGGTGGCTTAGCTCTCGCGCTTCTGAGTCCTAATTGTGAAGCATTTCGGGATCCTTTGTGACCAGCATGCTCCTAAAAGATGGGTTAGTCTTTTTCTGAGGTGCCATCGTGGGCCAGTGTGTGCGAGGAGGAAGGGACGTGGCATGGTTGGTATCAGGCTGGAAGTGTCAGCACGTGCCCAGAGCCAGCTCTGTAGTGTGGGTATGGCCTGCAGGGATTTGGGAAGCAGGGCTGTGGTGGGGAAGCAGCGGTGCAAAGGGACACCAAACAGTGAGACTTTAGCAAAGATGGTAGAGAGAAGTGGGGCTTGTGTTGTGCTGTTGTCATCCAGGATTCAGAGGGGCTCAAGAAGGGGATCCTGTTTTAAAGGGGTCTCAGTCCTACAGTGTGTTCCTGTGCCTGGAAGCACCCGTGGCTGGTTGCTGCAGCCTCTGGTGTCAGCAGCATTCACTGTGACTCAGAGCTTGCCTGGCTCAGGCTGAGCTTTGCTGGGCTCCAATTCTGCTGACTGTTCTTATCTTCCCTTTCCTGGTTCTCCTCTGCAGAGCCAGGGACCTGCAGAAACAGAAACCAACCTTCAGGCTCCAGCCTGCCCTTTCTCTTGGCATGGCTCTCCCCCTCCAGGCTGGCCTCGGGAGGAGGAAATACCTGGAGATTCTTTCTGTCCCCAGCACTTTCCTGGTAGGAGCCTGGGGTGACACAGTGTCTCTGCCCCACGCTGCTCTCTGCGTCTGCAGCCCTGCCTGTGACAGGTGGGTGGTGTTTCCAGGGCAGGCAAAAGGGAGGAGATATATTTAAACCCAGCAGATTATTAGGTAACAAAGTTAAGAGTGCCTTGGTACTGTGTATTCCTGGACCGTCAGGGCCTTAAAATAGCACTGGGCCACCGGGCAGGAGTGCTGACCCTGTTTCTGTGTCCTCCTAGGAGAGGATTTGCTGGTCTGTCCCATGGCTGCTGGGGTTGCTGTCACTGTCTGGGTGGCATGGCCAGAGAGCTGAGATCCTGCTCTCACCACGAGGGCACGATGGCAGACAGTGGTGTGGGCAGGCTGGGATTCCTGGTCCCTTCGTGCCTGGCCTGTGGTTCAGACCCCTGGAGTGTTCTCAGAGCTGGTTCGCTCACTTGGTTTGTCTCATCCTCAGTCCCCTTGATAAGAGTGTCAGGAAGGAGTGGAAATTGCACATAATTTTGGGGTGCACCTTTGGGTTCAGCTGCCCTCGTGGCCCAGGGGGATGCCCTGAGCCTTGGCTTCTTTCTGTGCCTGGGATTGTGGGAGTTGCTGTGCTGAGTGCACTGCATGGGAAGGACTGACCCTGACGTGTGTCTGAGCACAGGGTGTGCTGGTCACTCATCTCTGACGTGTATCTGTGGCCAAACGTGGGTGAACTTCCCTCATACGGGAAAACACAGAGCTCGGGGGGTTTCTTTCAGAGGGTGTCTTTGGTTTGTGTGCAAGCTGTGAGTACAAACTGAGCAGAACTTTATCACCCAGTGGAAGGGTTTCTATCCTAAGAGGTGACTCAGGGACCCTCCAGTCCTCTTGCTTGGGAGGGGTTGGCAGTGTGGATCATTTCTGCCTGTGGATGAGTCAGACACAAAAGGACAGGGGCTCACTGGTGTCAGATTTTGGCTAAAAAAGATCCTTGAAATAAACTCTTTAGCTCAAGGGAGCTCAAGATTTACAACACCAAGGGCCTTGTTGGCAGCTTGTCAGCAGCCCGAGGGCTGCACCTGCTTCCAGAGACATTTACATAAATATTTCTGATCAGTAATGCATGCTTTAACCTTGCTTCCCTGTTCTCCTGCATCCCCGAGGAGGGAACACTGCTCCTTGTAGCAGTTCCGTGCCGACTCCTCTCGCGCACGGCAGCGCTGCCAGCGCAGCCCTGGGCTCTCCCGGCTGGATCCTCTGCTCTGCCGTGGCAGCGTCACCTCCAGCCGCCAGCGCAGCCCAGGCAGGTCCCACTCTGCTCACCAGACCCCGCCAGGGCTCCCCTGTGGCTCCCTGCTCTCTGTCTGGGTGCAGTTTCAGTCTGGGGGAGGCTGTGTGGCCTGTGCTCCGGCGCGTGCCCAAAAGCTGTGCCGCCCTCCCCGTGTGCCAGGCCGGGTGCCGGGGCTGCCCCGGCTCCTGCAGCGTGGCCAGGCACGCACAGGGAGCACCGTGAGTCAGCAGGTCCCCGGGGTTGGGTTCCCTCGCGTGCCCCGTGCCAGGGCCGTCGCGCTGGCTCTGGCTGCGAACCAGCAGCAAAGTGGAGCGAAAGGTCTGCAGACAAAGGGCTTTTCTGTGTTGGTTATTAACCTTGTTCGTTTGGGCCACTCAGAAACTGTAGGTAGCTAAGATTTGTATTTCCATCAGGAGATTCCTGCTGGGGTTTTTGCCACCCTGCACTGCCTTGTTTCTTCCTTTAAGGAAATGTTGATAATTACCCGGAAATATTTTGAGAAAATACAGAGGAATGCTGCTTTCAGCCTTAGCTGCTGCTTAAACATCCTCCCTCCTGTTTTGGAGTCAATCGGATCTTTTGCTCACTTACCCCTACTTGTGTTGTAGGAGTTGAATTAAAACTTTGGATTTGGGTCCCAGGCAACCCTGGGAAGAGTGCTGTATGGATGTGAAATCCTTCCCGGTCGTGGAATTCCATGGGTGCCTTTCCAGGTGCTGTAGGGTCAGGGACCGGGGTTGCAGCCCTGGTGCTGGAGCTCAAACGGGGGGTGTGGTTTCTCCCATGTGGTTGCTGGACAGTGTTTACCTGGTCAGATGGATGCCTGACCCTGCTCGTGGGCTCCTGAGCTGGGTGAGGGTGTGTTTGGGCTGTTGCTGCAGCTGAACTTCAGGAAATCACGTCAGCTGAATCTGGGGCAGTGTCACTGTGCAGTCACAGTACCAAAGGGCACTCAGAATCAGGGATAGGAGTTGTGTTCCCTTTATTCTCTCTGTGGCTTTTGCACTGTGCCCCTCAAAAGGCAGGTAAGAAATTATCCCAGCAGTGGCAGGGCATGCTGAGGGCTGGGCAGCTCTGTGCCTGGGGGGCCCTTTTCCCCTTATTCCTCTGGTTATGTTCAGTGCAGCTTCTTCTTGAAGATCACTGCAGGGTTGAACATAACCTTGTAATTCCAAGTTGCAGGATACACTCTCTTCTATCAAATTTCCTAAATATGCACTCCAGCTTCAGCATTTCAGTTGAGCCCAAGCTTCTCCTGGGAACAGGCTCTGTTGGGATGTTTTTGGAGCTTCCTCTGAATTACTTGATACTGGCAGCTGTATAAGACAGGACAACCAACTGTACACATCCTTCCACCAGTCCCTTCCTTGATGGAGTGAGGGTTTGTCTTCCCAATATGTGTATCTTACTGTGAAGGGGTTGGTGCAGCACTTTTAGTTGCGGCTCCTCACAGGCCGTCGGGAGCGGGATCTGCTGAGCCTCATGGACAGTGGATTTGGAGATATTTGATTAAGGCTGTGTGATGTCTAGATGCCAGGGCCACTGGCGCCACAGGACTTGTGTAAATAAATTTTCCTTGTGCCATGTTCACGCAATTAAAGCTGGAGCCCTGGATCGCGTTTGATGAGGTTTATTTTGCTAGTTCGGCCACACAGATTTCATTTACTTTGTCTGGTGTTATAAAAACATATAGGAACGTACACACATCAAAGCCAAGTGTAGGAGCTTGAATAAAAGCCACAGCAATAAAAGAGGTGCCTGGTGGGTTTGTATCAGTGCAGTGTCCATTGAGCTGGGATTTACTCAGGGTAGCACAAAGCATGGGGTGTTTTAACCTAAGGAGCCTGCCCTGTGCTGGTTCAAGGCTGTGGCTGGGGCAGGTCAGGGAAGCGCCACTGCTCACTGTCCGTGTTTCTCTTTCAGAGGAGAATGAGAAGCATGAGAAGCTCCGCCTGGAGAGGGAGCAGGAGCAGAAGAAGGCCGGCAAGGCCAGCGCGCCGCGGGCCAACAGCGCCCTATCCCCGGAGGAGCCGCGAAGCGAACTGCTGGTGCCTGTGTCCCCCCCAGCCCCGGTGCCCCCGCCGCCCCCGCCCCTGGCAGCCCCCATTTCGGTCATTCCCATCCCCGTTGTCACCAGTTCCCCCCAGCAAGCGGCCCAGACCGCCCTGTCGCCCCCGCTCGTGCAGCGCCACCCGCCCCTCGTAAGCACTCCCAGCGCCCCGAAGGAGCCCCCGCCGGTGATCCAGAGGCCGCCTCTGCCGGATGGGAAAGCCGCCACCCCTCCGTCGGGCAGCCCCAAGCAGCTCCAGCATTACCCGGCGCCCGTCCTGGCCATCTCCCAGCACCACGTGGTCCCGCAGCCCATCCAGCCCCTGCAGCACCCGGGGCCGCCCGCGCCGCTCGGCGCCCTGAAGCTGGCTCCGGCTGACGACCTGAAACCCATCGAGCTCAAGAAGAGAATTGGAGGGTGAGTGCAGTGTGGGCATGGAGTGTCCAACAGGGACCAGGCAACAATGGTACCAGGACCTGTATCGCTCTGGAGCAGCTCCTGCTTGTGCAAAGCATTGTCAGGTCAGAAGTACCTTGACCCATGGATGTTTGATGCCCTTCTGGATTGCTGAGAGCAGGGTTTTTTAGCTTGATGGGATTTTATTTTCCTCCCTTACTCCACACTATAAGATTCTGTACCAGGATTTTTTTTTTCCAAGCCAGAACAGTGTTACAAAGCGAGTCCCAGCCTGTCTGATCTCAGGTGGCATCTGGTGTTATGTTTGACAAAAGGTCTCTGCTTGTACTGCTCAGGGAAATCACCTGGCACTGCTGCTTGCAGGAGCTGTGTTGAAAACTGGGATGTGATGTAGGAGATGTCATTCCCAGGACAGGGATCATCTTAGCTGCTCTTTCAGTTTCTCAGTGCTGAAAGTGCTGAGGGCCTCCTGCTCGCCCAGAATCCTGCAGCTGGAAGAGGCTGAAGGCTGTTTAATCTGCCCTCACCCTCAGACAGGACTTGTGTCTCTGATGTTGCTCCAGGTTAGTGTTTATCTGACTTGCTCCTAAGGACTTTGGCTGGTGGAGACTCTGCCTTCTCCGTAGGTGGTTGTTTCCAGACCACAGTATCCCAATACTCTGGTATTACTGCCTGTGGAATGGGAGAACAAGCCATTCCCTTCTTTGCAGCAGTTTTACCTGTTTCCCTTGGCCCTTTAGTTTTCCTGCAGGATAAGTGACCTGGATCTGTTCAGTCATCCCTCCTGGGCTGTGCTGTCTGGGCCTCTGTTCTGGTGGCCTGCAGTGGGGGGATGACTCTTGGTAGTGGTGTTGGAGATGGTGTGCAAATCCCAGGGGGGCTGGAGATGTAACATGTAGTGGACGGAAAAAGGGTTCACAGTGTCTGTTGGGATGCAGAGATCCCAAAATGTGCAGAAGGAAACAGCAAAAGTAATGCAGATAAGAGTTTGTGAAGATAAAATGGCTTTGGTAAAATGCCAGTGTGATTCCTCTGTGGAAAGCTTCAGAGCCTGTGTGTAAAACACCCAGCTGTAGGAAGGGTCCAGCAGCCTGGGCTTTGATCAAGCAAGGCCATCACTGCCCTTGTGTGGGTTCAGGTGGCTGTGGAGCTGGTTTGTGCTGGCACAGGGTACCAGGGCAGGCTGCACGAGGCTGAGTGGGGTGGCTGCAGCTGCATCCACAAGGTGCTCCTGGGCCATCACACCGAGCTTTGCTTCTGGGAGCTGGGAGGGCTGTGGTCCCAGTGTGGAGTGCAGCTCACCACTGTGTGCCCCTAGAACTACTCCATCAGACAGAAACACAGAAAAGGGGTCTCTGTAAGTGTTTCATGGGAAAATGCTGTCAAATGTTTGTTTTCAAATACCTGACAATTTATTATGATTACCTCAGTGTCCTGTATTTTCAAACAATGGCAAATAATTACTTTGCACAGTGTATTGAAGATACTTGAAATCTACACGTCTGCTAATGTACCTTAACAGCACTGCAGCTGAAAACCTGAGAACATTTATTTGTTTAGCTTTCCCTAAAAATACTCCTCTGATTTGGAGGGTGGGGATGAACTCAAACCCCAAAACGAGACGCTCACTCTGGTTCTTCCTTGAGCAGTGACTGGAGGATTCCTGGATTGCTTCATTCCATGTTTATCCTCAGCTTTGTTGTTTCAGGCACAGTAAAAACCTGAAGCACTTGGAAGTGTCTGCCCAGCACTGTACACTTGAATTTGGAACTGCCCAAACCTTGTCCCACTGGAGCGAGGGTGTAGAGGACACCTGTTTGTGCCTTGTGTGCAGGGTGTGCACAATGTGCACATCCAATGCACGTGTGAAGGGTGTAGTTTATCTTGAAACAGTGTAGGCAGAAATACATGTGTGCCTGATGTTACACCAGTGGTATCTGAACACCTCTGCTGTTTTGAATCTTGACCTGTATCTCCTTGACACACACACACAGGTGCAATGCAGGAGTTCTCAACCTGACACTGAGCTGATCTTTGTTCTGTTTGGGTTACAGGGTTGGGACCAGGGAAGTACATAATAAATTGGAGAAGAACAGGTGCGTAGAAAGCCAGGGGTTTGGTTTTTTTAATTGTAATTCACGTCCTTTTTTTGGCCTCTAGTCTGTCAATATTTGTTTGGCTTTGGTGGGGTTTTGTTTGTTTGTTTGTTTGTTTTTAAACAAATAACCTGAACAAAATTCTTAGTGGCTTTTACTGAATCTTGCAGCATTGCTTTGCTTTCTTCCAGCTCCGTTCTGCATTTCTGGCTTCCCAGTATGTTGTGTTTAACTGCACCACTGCATCCCATCACCCTGTACAGTCCCGGTGCCGCAAAGCAAACCCCCCTGTGCATGACAGTGTGACTCTTCTAAAGCAATGAGCCGAAATCAGGGGTCAGTGTACAGTGTGAATACCAAATGAAAACCAGTTCCTGACCCAGAACTCTTCCAAGCCTGACTAGCTAAATCAGAAATAAGGTGCCAGTGGAAGCACAGGGAGATGAGATGTTCCATTTAAGGCTGAGCAGTGCTCCTGACACAGCTGGGGTGGAATTTGGGCGCTCAGCCCTGGGGTGGGCTGGCTCAGCTGGCAGTGTGCAGGTGGGCTGGCTCTGCTGTGCACAGCTGTGGGTGCTTTGCTGGATTCAGGGCCCTGTTAAGCTCTCCCCTCTGTGGAATTGGGTTCTGGGGTGTGTCCCACGAGCTGACGACCCGCCTGTGTTCTCTTTAGACGTGCACATTTGAAAGAGTGCTTTGAGACCTTAAAGCGCAACATCCCCAACGTGGATGACAAGAAGACCTCAAACCTCAGCGTCCTCAGGAGTGCCTTGCGATACATCCAGGTACGTGCAGCGCTCGGGGTGAGGGCTGGGCTGGGCAGGGACTCATGTGGAGAGCAAAGGAAAGCAGGAGAGAAAGCCCCCTTCCTCCTCCTCCTCCCACAGGATGTGGTCATTCATAAACTCCAGCTTTCCAGAGCATTTGGAGCTTCTGGGAACACCTGCTTCATGCAGTCTCCTTTTTCTAGAAGTTCCAAATTAACCACACAACGTCCTTACCAGCAGTGGTGACAACAGGTAGCAGAGAGTTTATATAATTGTAGAGATCCAGGTTGAGTGAACTTCAGCCGCTACTTTTGGACTCATGTGAATTTTAATTTGTATGATTCGGGGAGGTTTTCTGTTTGCTTAACTAAGACAGATTTCTGTGAAGGTTTGGTATGTCTCAAATATTTGACAAGATGGAGATGGCAGTGCAGGTCACTTGCTTGGAAGCAGGGAAAGCCTGGAATTTGGGGTTGCAGCATGAAGCTGCAGGTGGGTAGGGTACCAGAGATGAGTATGGGGGAAAGTACACATAAAATTCAGTTGTGTTTGCAGCTGGAGGGGAGTTTGTGTTTGTGTTTGCTTGTTTAATGTTTGTGAACATGGTTAATAGTAGCACAAAAGAAATTGTAGATATCGTCTGTGAGAGTGAGTGAAATTAATAACAAGTAATAAAATTAAAATTCATCTGGAAACTGGAAGAGTTGCTGAATTTATAATGCAAATGAAGAGAACCAGTAAAGCTAGTACTTTCTAGCTAGAATAGAGGATGGTGAGGACTGAGCACAATGGGCTTTGGCGCAGCAAAATGTCGTCTTTTCCTCACTTTCTTCCCATTTTCCTTAGTCCCCCTCAAACGTCATTTCCATCCGGTGTTCAGAAGTGCTGGACATTGGTTACTCACTTCAGCTTCATTCTGGGAGTCAGTAATGCCTCAGAGTGAGGTCAGCTCAGCCCTTCTCGTTAGTCCTCGTCAGCGATTTCCCTCAGAGAGCCTTTGGTCGGGGCAGATTGTGATGGTACCTGCCCTCTGTCTGTGTTGCTCAAAAAGGTATTTTTGGGGGTGTGGGTGTGTTGTAGCCTAATGGGCATTGAGAAGATCTGGGTCTTTCTTTGGATTTTGGCTGGCTGATGTTCGTGGGGATGAGCCTCCACTGGCAGGGAGCAGAGTGATCAGTCGGGAGCCGTGTCTGGCATCGTGGCTGACACCTGGGAATGCTGATCCACGTGCAGGCTTCTCTGTGAACAGACTCTGCTCTGGCAGTGTTTTTACTCTGTGCTTTTGGAAGGCACCTTGAAGTTCTGTTGGAGACTGTCAGTGGAGATGCTGGTCCTGCCTCTCGCTGCTCCTGAGCTCGCCTGTGCAGTGTGGGAGTCTCCAGTGGGTGCAGTTCTGTTCTCCCTACGGGCGTGGGGACCAACAGCTCCATGAATCGCTGGGAGTGAAACCCTCAGCGTGTCCTGTCAGGGGGTGTAAGGTGCTTTTTGATGGTCCAGAGCGTGTTCACAGATTCAGAACCATGTTTTGTTTCCTGTAAGTTTCTGCTCAGGTCTGTTTCAGTGCTGCCTTTGTTTTTCCCAGCCTGGATCCATTCTGAGAATCAGGATGGCTGGGATCGGTCTTGGGGTGCTGTAATTGCAGTGTGTTCAACGGTCAGTGAAGTGAAAACGCAGAGGTTGGGATGGCTTTTGGCTCAGTGTTCCCTCCTGGTGTGGGGCCGTCCCCACGGGCTGTGTCTGCACGGCTCCGCTTTACCAGCCCTGCTGCCCGTGCACCACAGATGTTGTAGCTTGCAGGAGGCACCTCTGGGGTGTGCAGCCCTGGGACAGGGCCAACTGTCTGGCTGTCTCTCGGTCAGCGTGGCAGCGCTGGGCTGGCGGGAGGAGCGGTTGGTCAGCCAGCCTGCGCGCTGCTGCTCGCCCGGCGCGGGGGAGAAGGTCACAGCGACCTCAGGCCCGTCCCAGCCACCCTCCCTCCGCGGTGGCCGGCGCTGCCGTGCCCGTGTCCCTGCCCACGTGCGCAGGGAGCACATGGCGAGTGCCAGCCGTGGTGGGCCTGCCCGTGGGCGGCGGCGGCGCTGACCCGGCCGCGGTGCTGGCCCTGTGCCCGCGGGCAGTGACACAGCCCGGCCGTGACGTGGTGTGACCTCCTCGTGGTGTGACCTCCTGCTGCATCCCCTCCTCCTGCTCTTCCCGGGCAGTGGGAGCGTCTCTGGCAGCTGCCTGCCCGAGCTGGGAGCAGCAGGGAGGATCCTGAGCAGCGGGGAGGATCCCGAGCGCAGTTTTCCTTGGCAGTGCCTTCGCTGCGGGTCTGCGCCTCTGTCACAGGATTCAGTTGTGCTAAAAACTTCAACGCTGTTTATTTGCCTGAAAAAACCCCAGATTATTAGAAATCTGATTGGAATTTTCAGTGTTCAGAATTAAAAATTCATCCTTTTTAATATATATATATATTTTTTAATGCAGTTTGAATTTAGCTGTGATCTGCTTCAACAAAACTAAGGTGCATCAGTGTGGGGATGGGTACTGACCATGTGCCAAGTTCCATGTGTTTCACTCACAGGCTCAATGCTTCCCTTTAGAAGAGAACAGGGAAACTGTGCAAAGATTTAAAACTAGAACCTCTTACTGCCAGGATAGTGAAGCAGTTTTTCACTAAAGGGGAAAATCCACCAAAAAACTCAAACCCAGATGAGCCTGGCAGGGGAGGAGCGCGGTGCACCAGCCCAAGCTCTGTGCAGCGGCTGCTCCGTGCCCGTGGGCACTGTGACAGTGCACTGATTGCTTCAGCCTCTCTTCCTACAAAATCCGTTTTCCCCTACTCCAGCTGCAACTTCTTAGAAACAGTCTGTTGGTTTCCTTGGCCGGGTTTAAATATTTGTATCTGCATCAAATCAGATAAGTCAGAAAGTTAAATTCCAAACTTCCCATGGAGCTGTCATTTTAATTTATCCTTGGACCTGGGCTCGTGCTCTGCAACAGTAAATTAGAAGCTGCAATTAACCACGCTGTTGCACAAAGGAAATGGGGCTGAACGCAGCTGGATGTTGATAATCCCTTAGCTGGTGATTCAGCTCAAAGCCGTGTGGGCTGTTGTTCTGTGGCTCTGGCTGAGGGGGTTTCCCGGTGGGTCCAACAGCAGGGTGGGCTCCAGACCCAGCACAGAGCTGATGACCAAGCCCATTTGTTGCATGGGCCACCTCAGCCCTTGTTGTTCACTCTCCTCCCCACAAAACTTGAGTGAAAATGCCAGAGCAAGGCCATGGAGTGGCGCTGGCTGAGAACCTGTCTCTGGGACCAGTCTTCCCAGGAATCATCCAGATGAATTTTTGATGCAAACCAGTCTTTTGATTTTTCTGTTTGGTTGCACTTAGATGTACAAATGAGCAGCAAAGCCATTGAAAAGTCAGAAGACTGCTTGTGCAAACAGTCTTGCTGCCACTTGAACTGCAGCCCAGCTGGCCAGGGAAATATTTTACCAAAGTGAAGTAGTCTACACCTTCATGGTGGAAACCTTCCCTTTCCAAAGGCAGACAAGGCTGGGCTGCAGCAGCCTTCCAGCTCCTCGCAGGGGATGGCAGCAGCCCTGACAGTTTCTGTGGCCTGATTCCTTCCTCAGGAACTAAAAAAAATGTTCAGGCTAAAAAATAGTCCTGGTGTCCTGGACTCAAGGAAACGGACATCTCTTTAGCTTCCCAAGTAAGTTGCTGCATTGTTCCTTTTGGGGGAAGTGTGCCTGGTTTCCTCTCTGATTACAGAGGTGGCTTCCTCAGCAGAGCTGTCTCCACCTGCCCGGGCCGTGGCCTCAGCTGACCTGTGGCTCTGTCACCACTGCCACAGTGGTGGCATTTTCCTTGTCACATGTAACTGCTTTAGGTTGCAGTTAAAGCAGAGACAGAAGTTCACAGGTTTTCATTGAGAAAGTGGGTTCAGCAGACTCAAACAGTACATGACAGAGCTGATGCCTGACCTCCTGCCGGGGGTACAGACCCTTTGGGAACTGATTTACCTGTGCTCACTGGTGCTGGCAGTCATTTATGATGTTTAACTTGTTAATCCTCACCTTCTCAGGCTTCTCAAACTGCCTGAAGCAACACGTTGTGCACCTAAAAATGATGTAGTTGCCCATCCGTGCCAACAATAATCAACGTAAGTGACTCCCTTTAGGGCAGAATGAATGCAAGGTACTGTCCAAGGATGCCTAGGTAGTGTGTGTAAAAATTGGTTTTGAGCTGATCTCGTGGACTTGTGAACAGACCAGACACAATGGTTAAATTTTCCTGTTAATAACCACAGCATCTCTTCATCTTCTGGTTGGTTTTATTTCTCGGTTGCTCCATCGGTGCCTGAGCACAGTAATTTGTCTCTGTCTGCATGCAGATGACCAGAACAAGAGCAGTGGCAGTGCTTGAGCTGGGGTTTGAGTGTTGGTGGGTGCTGGAGGTAACTGCAGCCGTGCTGGATCCTGGTGCAGACACAAGCCCTATGTCTGACAGTGGCATTTGGTTGTGGTTAAAGACCAGGTCTCATTTACATTCAGGCACTGTTGTGGTTGGATTATTGATGAAACTGCATAAACCAAACTCTTCAGCTGAATCCAGTTAAGTTCCCCACCTTGAGGAGGATGGCTGTAACTGTTCTTTATTCTGTGCCAACTGTAAGGTGAACACACTCACCTTCTGTAAAACTTGTCTAGTAAGGGTTGGGTACATCAGTATCTGCCCTGCCTCCCTCATGTGAGCAGCATTCACGTGCCAAGCTGTGCTGCTTCATGTTGTTTACCTGACCTGATCCATTGATTATATCTTGTCTAATTAGCCTGAATCTCATTGCCAATAATGAAGAGCTCCAGCATCCACAGGCTGTAGTCATGCAACATGTCATCTGTAGATTTCAGAAAGTGATGAGTAATGAGACATTTAGAAGAGTAGTGTTTAGTAACGTAAAGCAAGTTGGAGCCTGCTTAAAAATGTGAAACTGAATCCCCTGCTGTCCCTCCAGCTGCAGCAGGACTCAGGGAGGCTCAGCCAGGGAGCCACAGGGCGGTTTTATTTGCAGGATTGGTCACAAAACATGTCCTGCAATAGTTCTTTAAAATACCCGGTGTTTGGACCTTGCTGAGCATGTGGAAGATGTTTCTTAGCCTTTGCCAAGAGGGATGGTGATTTTCTTAATGCCTCACTCGTGACTTGTACACAAGAGTTTGGAACGGGTCAATGGAATTGTAAGCCTATAGGTGTCTATGTAATTGTCAGAGAATCCACACCTGTCCCTCTGCTGTCATTGAAATGGGAGTTTGAAGAAGCACTTGGGCTGGTAAAAACCAAAACAACCTGGAAGTGGAGCACAGCACAGGGTTTAGAAATGCTGCTGTGTGGTAGCTGGTGTGGGTTGTGTTTTGGGGCTGTTGCTTGTTGTGGTTGTCACCTGCAGTCAGAGCTGGCCCAGGAGGGGAGGAAGGGCATAGGCCCTGAGCGGGGATAATTCCAGCTCGATTGCACAGGCTGGGTTTGATGTGTGACATTGCAGAAGTCGCCTGCCTTTAAACTCACTGACATCACGGCTGTGTGGTTTGTGTTGTGGGTTTGCTTTTGCCAGAGAGCCTGAGTGGGAAGAGGTCTGGGCTCGGTGGCACAGCTGCCAGGGCAGTTTGGGTTCCTGTTCTCCTCAGTAGCAAAGATGTGTGTTGATACTCTGTAAAGTCACCGTGAAGTAGTGCCCGATTGGAAGTCCAAACAAGGAGTTTTCAGAAAGCAATAACCTTGGTGCACAGAGGGCCTCAGAGCTCAGCTGTGCTGTCTGAGCTCTGCAGCTGGGGATGCTGTGGCAGCCAACACCGTCAGCTACAGCACAGTCAGTGAGGGGGATGCTGACACTGTCACGCAGCAGGAAGGTGGTGTCAGCTGAGCCTCCCATTGTCCTGTTGGTGTTCCTGTGACGTGACAGGAATCCTGATACCACGTGCTTTGGAGACTGGAAATACGAGTCAAATTTTTGCAAGGCTCCCTGTCCCACTGGTTAGTTATAAAAAATTAATAGTGACTCTGGTCCTGCCTGTGCCTTGGCCTTGCCCTGCCAGTTCTGTGTTCCATCCAGACACCTCCCTGTGTGTGGCTGTGGTTGCTTTGTTGTCCCTTTCTCTTCACTGTTGGGCCTGTGCAGGCCATGGGGAGCTGGGTGACCTTGGGAAACAGCAAAGCTGCTTCTGCACAGGGTAGTTAATACCGTAAACAAACCAGGAAAAAATGGATTAATTGGTTTTCAGATTTATTCTGCTTCTATCTCTCTTGTTCATGTTTATGTCATTATGAGTTGAAATGTCAATTTGAGGTTTAAAAGATCCCTTTCACCATGGGCTTCGTACTGTTTTCCTGAATCCTTCTTGGGGATGCACTGCTCTCCCAGGGCCAGCCTGAGTGGTACCAGAGGAGAAATCACAGTCCCCAGTCTAATAATGAGGGTGTCAGGTAGGGACTGTTGGTGCTGTCATGCTGAGACTCATCTTGATCTGAATAATGAGGCTGCTCAGGCCATCTGGAGACAGCATTTAGGGGAAATTATGTCTTTGAGAATTCTGGCTCTGACTGAAAGAGCCAGGTAGCTGGCAGGTGAGCTGTTGTCCTGTCCTGCCACCCCATGGGCAGGTACCTGATCATGCACTGTATTTGTATTCAGGGGAGCAGGAACTGGCTCCTTGAGGGTGATGGGGCGGTTTCCTGCAGCGTTAGAAAGAACAAGTTATATTTTGCCCCTCTTGCCAAAAGGCTGAGACCTTTGAGAGGACATTGTCTGCGGAAGGCGATGGGTTCCATTCTGCACACACCTGCAGAGCTGGCTGGGTTTGACAGAGCTGTGCATTCAGAGCAGTTTGTGCTGATCAGATCTGGGTCCCCAGAGCTGCCACCTTCTCGTCCCTTGTGTTTAGGAATTTCATGGGACTTCACCTCTCCAAGGTAACCCCTCACCCAGCAGAGGAGCCCCAGCCTCGGGAGCAGCTGGGTGAGCAGTGGTGGCAGCGTGGGCACGGTGGGCACTGCAGCTGCTGTGCCCCAAACCATCCAGCTGGGTGAGCAGTGGTGGCAGTGTGGGCACGGTGGGCACTGCAGCTGCTGTGCCCCAAACCATCCAGCACAGAGGGTGCTCTCCACGGGCACGGCTTTGCCTCGTGGCCTGGCACAGGGGTTGGTTTGTGTTCAACAGCTGGGTTTGGCATCTTCCCGCTGCTGTGGCCGTGACAGTGAGGGAGTGGGTGGAGAGAAATCCTCTGGTGACCCAGATCTGCTCCATGGGCCGTGGGTGGAGCCACTGGGATGTGAGTGAGTGGCACTGACCTCCTTACACAGGTGGGGGAACTGGGAATGAAGTGGTGTGGGAGGACGGCCCTTCTCTGAGTCAGCAGGACCTCGGACCCGCTGTCATGGGTGGTTCTCTTCTGCTGGGAAGGGTCCTTCTGGCAGAGCCCACGGCTGCTGGGCTGTGTTTTGGGAGGTGTCCTCCTCTCCCAGGAGAACTTCTGACCTTCCTGCTCCCCGGGCATCGCTCAGGTGTGCAGCGTGTTCGTTGTGCCTGTGCCTCGTGCCTGTGGGCTGAGCCAAAGTGTAGGAACACGAGCAAAGGGAGTGCTGTGCCCGGGACCCATCCCAAACTCGGCCTTGGCTCCCATCCTGGCTGCTCGGAGATGCCTCCAAGGAAAATACAGAAGCACAGCAGCAAATGAGTGTCATGATGATGTGTCTGCACAGAAATCTCCTCTCTGGCAGGGAGAGCCCTGGCTGTGGCTCCAAGGCAGAAAACTGCCTATTGCCCTCTGGGGCTGATGTCCATGTGTCATCATGGAGGGTTGGGAAGAGCTTCCAAATGCCCTGCATCCAGCAGTTGTGTCATTAATAATAATCCCTCCTTGAGATGCAGCACGCTTCATTTCTGTTTGCGGAAAATGATGACAGAGGCATATTTCCCATAAATTGTTTTAATTTTCAAATTAAATTGGAATTATTAATTAATTATTAATTCCAAATTCTTAATTTCCTGTTTGGTCTCATTTTCTGAATGACAAACACTGTGGTCTGTTATTCTTTATCTTCCTGGTTTGGATTCTTCCTCCTCTCTGCCCCAGTGACTGTCTGCACTTTGCCCTGAGCGTGGTGCTTCAGGAGGCGGGCTCTGCCAGGCCCGTGCAAACAGCCACGTTCCAGCGCTGGTTTCGGTCACAGATTACAGCCCAATGTCTCTTTTTATCAGGGGCCTGAAGCGCATCTCTCAGTGGGCACGAGGAGGGCCTGGGTCCCAGGGCTGCTGGAAACACCCGTGCCCGGCTGCAGCGTGGTGGGTGTTGCGCTGGCAGGGAGGGAGAGTCTGTGTCTCATCTTGCAGGCTTTGTTTTGGTTTTGGTGCTGGTGTGGAGTTTGAGATCTTGGGAGGCTGAAACCAGGGCATGAACACCAGGAGCCTGGAGTCCTTGTCTGCGCCTCCCCTCCCTGAGCACACGGGCTGTGGGGAGCGCTCGTGGCCGGACCCTTGCCCCATCCCCCGCTGCTGAGCGCGGTCCCTTGATGACTTGGGGCTGAGCCCGTCACGATTTTGCCTCGTGTGTGGGGAGGGCAAGGCCGTGCTCCTGCGGGGCAGCAGTGCTGCAGTGGGTGCAGTGCGGGTGTGACGTCTCTGCGGCGCTGCCGTTGTGTGCAGCCGGTGCTTTCCCTGCCGTGGTACCCGGCCGGCACATCCACCGCGGGATCTGCCGCGGGATCCCGGCTCGGAGAGCTGGCGGAATGAAGCAGTTGCCATGGAAACCGTGGCTTTGGTTCCTGTGGCAACCAGCCGGGGTTCCACACGGCTGCTTCCTGCAGAGCGAGGGCTGCTTGGCATCAGCAGGAACGGGGTCTGGGGTCTGGGAGGTCCGCAGTGAGGAGTGGGTCCTGTGCAGGCAGAGCCTGGCAGACGTGTTGCCTTGGCAAGTGCAGGCAGTCGCTGCAGAGGGTGGGGACGCCAGCCTGGTGCCAGGGAAACTGGCTCCTGGTTTTCCCGCTTTCACGGGCTCTGCTCCGTCGCAGCAGGTCGGGTGGGGTTGTTGTAGGAACCTCCACAGATGGTTTAGTGTGATTCAGAGTAGGAATGCCCAAAACTGACAGAACCAGTAGCAGACCCCCAGTCCCACAGGTGAGTGTTGGTGTCTCAGCCAGAGCAGTCTTGGCACCTGGGCCTGTTCGGGTTCCCTTTGGGGCTCCGTGGGGACGGCCGGTTCCAGCATCCCTCTGGTCCTGGTTGGAATGTTTGTGGAGTCAGGCTGGTGGATGCTCCTGCTGCGGATCTGTTGAACCATGGCAGCCCCTGCAAGGATGAGATCTTAGTGTTTAGATTTTTTTTGCATTTCATGTAGGAATCAAAGCTCCAAGTGGCAGTGGAGAGCCTGATGGGCTGGGTCTGGTCTGTGCTGGAGGCCCTGTAGGTGGGAGGGCAGCTCGGGACCTCCCCTGGTCCACCTTCAAGGTGTGAAATTGCACTGAGGCAGAGACCTGGCACAGCTGCAGGGCAGAAGCTGCTGTCCAACCCACCTCCACAGCCACCAGGAAGGGCCACAGCGAGGGGTCAGGTCTGGTGCTGGCACCTGGGATGACATTAAGCTGCCTGCTAAGATGCTGAAGGACACAGGCTTAACCTGGCTGATGAAATCCTGACCCTGTTTCCTCCCGGTGGAAAGGTCACCGAAGTTACCTGCGTGTCTGTGTTCCCTTCGAGCGCGGCGAGGCCGGGCTGGCCCCCTCGGGCTCTGCAGCTCTGGGGCCTCACAGAGGCTTGTGTCTGGGGAAATGATGTGTTTGTATTGCACAGGGTCCATGGTGATGGTGCTGACAGAAATTCCTGTTTTAGGAAAACCATCCTGGGGGTCAGTGGGTGTCTCTGAAGGTGTTTGTTGTGCAGCAGCAGGTTGGTGACCACAGTCCCAATGGCTGAGGTTTGGCTGTCGCTGTGGACTTCGCTGACTGATGGGAAATCCTGACACCTGATGTGGCCAGGATGATTTGCAGAAAATCATCTTTCATCAGGGAGATGCCAGAGAGCCATCTGTCCCTGGAGCTGCTGGTCAGAGGGGACATGGGAGACGCTCAGCCACCCTCTTCCATCCTGGCTGCAGTGGGAAGAAATACAAAGGCAGGGGGGTCCCTGCTCCCTGTCCCTCAGTGAGTGCCTGTTTGTGCAGCAAGGCCGGGCCATTCCTGCTCCCAGACTCAGCTCCCAGTGCAGGGCACACACCCAGTGCCTGTGGAGCCTGGGAAGGGGCTGTGTCCATGTGTGCCCCAGAGAGCAGGGCAGTGCTCAGGGGGAGCTGCAGGAGGGGCAGGAAGGCTCTGCTTGGTCACACCCACTTCATTTTTAGGCCAGAGCAGCTCAGCCTGGAGATCATCTTTACCAAGTGAGCCCCAGTGAATTGCATCCCAGAATAGTTTTTGAAAGCTTACCGGTGCCAGCAGGGATTCCAGCCCATCTGCTGCTCCAGCTCCCTGGCAGCTCCCCTTGGAGAGCACCCAGCAGGAGTGCCGGGCAGGAGTCCTGGGAGGGGCATCGAGGGCTGGGGCTGCCCGTGCTGAGCCCACAGGGCTGGGCTTGGAGCAGAGCCAGGCCCAAAGCTGGGGAGTGCCTGGAGAGCCACAGGGTGAGCTCCCGGCCTCTGTTTGCTGGGAGACTCCTCCTGGTGCTTCCTAAGGGTTTGCCTGCCTTCCCAGTAATTAAAAGTTTAGAACTAATTACCAGCTGCCCTGCTCATATCTCACAGTCATGCTTTCCCTCGTGCTGGGAGTCTCCTCTCGCAGAGGGGAGTGAGGCCAAGCCTGATCTGCCTGAGTATGCGTGTGCTGTGCCCGGTGCGGGCGCCGGGGCTCACTCCTCCTGGAGAGCTGATCCTGTTCTGTCCTCCTGTGCCCTGTGGGAGATGCTGCAGAGTGGGGCTCGTGTCTGCACAGCAGGTTTAGCCTCAGCCTTTCTCCTATTTGCCTGTTTCCTGATCACATAGGAAAACATCAGACAAGTTATCTTCCTGCATATTCAAACCTGAGCAGGAACGTGCACTTTCCTCGTTGCTCTGTGTCCCACCCACAGCCCTTTCCCAGGGGATCAGAGCACACGGCTGTTTTCTGGGTCAGGCAAATGCTTTGGCTGCACCTGGTAGGAAAAGAGACTTTAACACTAGTCTGTGGATTTGGGCCTTATCCATGTGGGAACGAATACTTCCTTTATTGTTATACCAGGACAGAGGTAGTGGCAGGAGCTGCCCTAGTCTAGGTTGGCTTGGGCTGCATTAAAGGCTTTAAAGCCCTTCCCAGCAACCTTCTGATCTACAACATCAGCAGAACCATTGAAAGGCATGAGGGCAGGTTCTGATTGCACTTGTCCTGGAGAACCTTAGAGAGACATAAAGAGCACGTGTTCAGAAGCCCATGAGCCTGGTCCTCTGCCAGCTGAGGGGTTTGCTTCTGAGCTCAGTGCTTGCCAGCAGTGAGGGAACAGCAGCATCTGGGCAGGCTCTGCCTGGCTGGTGTTTTCAGGGGTGTGTGTGGGATTTAAACTCCCAGTGGTGAAACAACTTCAGAAAATGGGCAGTCTCTATGTGGTTTTATAGATTTCAGTTATTTTGCCTGTTTTGTGCATGTAGTAAGCGCTGCCCTGGGCTGGGGGCCGTGTTCCCTGTGCAGTGTGGCACTGCTGGCTGACACTCATCAGTGTGTATTCAGTGAAGATGAGCTTTGGTTTCTGCTGCATTCTCCATGGCTGGACCCCTGCAGTCTGTGTGGTTTCTATTTCCCAGCAGTGATGTGGGGCATCTCTATCCTGTGCTGACTGATGAGCAGCTCCCAGTGCCGAGGGGGCATTGGCAGGAAAGGAGAACATACCCAGCTCCTTCATGTCTGGCCTCAGGGCTCCTCTGTGATGCAGAGGGTTGTTGGCTCCTCACCATCTCTCCTAGGTCAGGAGCTCTTGGTGTGGTGTGTGTTGCTCAGAAGCTCATCAGTACTTGTACTTTTCCTTTCCTTCTAAGTGTTTCAGGTTTTGAGGCTCATCAGTTTTCCCTCAGCAGGCAGAAAGCATTTGACCAGAGCAACCCTGCAGGTGCCAGCTCTTGTCCTTCTCTTTCTGCCTGAATTTGGCAGGTGTAAATGCAGTTGAACACGTTTTACACCAGGATAACTGGCACTATAAGAAAATTAGCTGTGGACATGGGACTGACCAGGTTAGTGTGGACTATTCTCGTCTTTGTTCACATGATATTTTTTTTTTCCTGCTGTTTTTAGACTTTAAAGAGGAAGGAAAAAGAATATGAGCATGAGATGGAGCGGCTGGCGAGAGAGAAAATCGCTACCCAGCAGCGACTGGCAGAACTGAAGAACGAGTTGAGCCAGTGGATGGACATCCTGGAGATTGACAGAATCATTCGACAGACAGTTCAGCCAGAGGATGACCAGGCATCTACCTCGACAGCATCAGGTACCCACAGCTTTTCTCCCCTTGTAGACACCACACGGGGTAGGGGTGCTGGGGATCTTCTTTGGCAGCGTCAGGGTTTCTTTGCATGAGAATAAAGGAAAAGGCTTTTGGGTGTTGGTAAAAACTGATATTGGTTAAAAACACATTGCTGCTCGTGTGAAGTAAGCTGAAGTTTGTGAATTAATGTCAGATAGATACAAAGTGCAGGTTTGCACTTCCAACCTGCCACCTCCTTATGTGGAAATAAATCCCTTTTTTCCAAACTTAGATTTCCTCTTGCACAGCTCTGCAGCCCTACTCGTTAGATCTGGACATCCTGATGTATTTGTGTGGATATGGGAGGGTGTTCAGCACATAGAGAAGAAGGATTTGGTACAGGGAGGATCACCAGAGCACTTAAACAACTTAAGGAGACTTCATGTTGCATGAGAAGGATTCGTGGTGAGATGAAATGACACTGATGGATATCTGACGTGCAGCTCCCAGTGAGAAGTTCCTGTGAGATAGGAGAGTGCATGCTTTCCTCCACACCAGGGATCTGCAGCAGGAGGAGTAGGCAGTGTGTGGATGTGGAGCTTTCCAGAGCCAAGGAGGCTGTAGCAGAGCAGCAGCTCCTTCAAACCAGCGTTTGCTCTTGGCACTCCAGGCAGATACCACGGGTTCCAGGAAGGGAAAAGCTGAGGTGTCTGGTTTGTTCAGCTTGTGTTCAGGATTATCACCTCTGGACATACAGACAGGCTCCAAGTGTAGGCTGATGGAAGTAGCAGTGCTTTGTCGTTAGGAGTGTCGGCCGTTCCCTCTGCCGAAAGCGACCGCGTCACGCTGCTGCAAACCAGGGCTTGGGAAGGGGAAGGATCTTCCCTGGTTCCTGCTGCTTCTGTGTCTTCTGGGATTTTTATTCTCTGCTGCATGGCTGGCTCTAGAGCAGGCAGTGCAGGGTGTCTGTGCTGGCTCTGCAGGGCCAGCACGTTCCTGCTTTGCTTCCTTAGTTCCTGCACTGGACAAAAGTCCATTTCCCAAAACGACCTGAGGGACCTGTTACCATGCTTCTCCATTGCTGTTTCCTTCTTGCTCTGGGAGCAGAAAGGGTGGTGCCAATCAGTGGAACAACTGGCCAAGAAAGGAAACCCTGTTCCTCTTCCTAGAAGGAGCCACTTCAGCCCAGAGGTCAGCCAGGTGCTTTCTGTCAGCCTCTGCTCACAGTGGTCCCCTTGGCCTGCTGGGAGCACCCTGCTCTAGCTGGAGCTTCAGGCTGTCATGCCTGCTTGTCTCCAGGTCCTTGGCCCACAGGCACTGAGAAGAGGGCTGTGCCATGCCCTGCCATTGTGCCGCCAGCCTGTAGCCCAGTGACACCTCCTGCTGTTGTCTCTTCTGCCAGTGCTGCCCTTTAGGAAGGCTTGTTAGTCCAGTGATGCTCTGCTTGCTTTTTTATGGGAGTTTCTTCCTCTCGTGTTTTCCAGAGGGTGAAGACAACATCGATGAAGACATGGAAGA
This sequence comes from Lophotriccus pileatus, assembly GCA_035583135.1. Lineage (NCBI taxonomy): Eukaryota > Metazoa > Chordata > Aves > Passeriformes > Tyrannidae > Lophotriccus > Lophotriccus pileatus. The sequence goes on from JAWWES010000048.1 coordinate 563,466, forward strand.
CGACAGGCCAGTGAACTCATTACCAAAACTTACCCAGCGCCAGCACCCAGAGCTGCTGAAAGCTGTCCCCCCGAGTGCTGCTGCCCCCCTGCCCGCGGTCCTGCCCCCTCACCTCTCCATCCAGCAGAAGCCCCAGGCCCAGCCCCCCCTGCAGACACAAGCACTGGTCCCGCCGCAGGCGATCGTCCCCGCACAGACTCACATCGTGGCGGCCTCGACCGTGCAATCGACTGTTATCGCCCACACCGCCACCACCCACGCCTCGGTCATCCAGACTGTCAACCACGTGATTCAGGGTCCACAGACCAAGCACATTGCTCACATTGCACCTTCCACGTCCAGCCCCGTGCAACTCACCACTGCTGCTCAGCCCATCGGCCACATCACTGTGCACCCGGCCACCATCAACCACATGGCCCACCTGGGCCCGCAGCTGCCCCTGTACCCCCAGCCCGTGGCCGTCAGCCAGCCCGTGGTCAGCCACATCGCCCACACCATCTCGCACCAGCAGGTCAACGGCACCGCCGGCCTGGGCCCGCCGGCCGTGGTGGCCAAGCCGGCCGTGGGCACGCAGGTGGTGCATCACCCGCAGCTGGTGGGGCAGACGGTGCTGAACCCCGTGACTATGGTGACCATGCCCTCGTTCCCGGTCAGCACGCTGAAGCTGGCCTAGAGGGGACGGGCCGACGGCGAGGTCTGCGTCGGGAACCTTTCCCGAGGAAACTCCGTACATTCCAGCCGCGCCCGGCTCGGCGGGAGGGCGGCGGTGCCGGAGCCGGGGCCGCTCCCGCTGCCGGGCCCAGCCCGCGCCGCGCCCGGGGCTGCTCCTCTTCAGAGACACTTGGGCATGGTGATTTTTTTTCCTTTTATGTGTAATGAGTGAACTATGGATATGGATGTTCTTAAGACTTTAATTTCGCCCTCTTATGTGTTGCTTCTTTGTAGAATAAAAATTGCTGATCTCTTTATCGAGACATTGCGTAGAATGGGGAAAAAAAAAATCATAGAAGTCTATATTTATATATATGTGTGTATGTGTGTGTATATATATGTACATACATATATATATAAATATAACATTTGAAGGCCTTTTGTAAGGTTGATTATTTTGCAGGATTATGAGACAAAATTCATTTCTGGAGGAAGAAGATAGAGTGTCCTCTCTAAACAAGAAACTTTAAGATAGATGGTTTGGTGGACCAGGGTACATCTATAGTGACAAAAAAAACCCCAATAACAAACCACAAGTCAAACCATTTTAAAGGTATTTCCCATCAATATATTACATTTCAAAAACCATCTAAAATCACTGTGACTTGTTATGGCATTTTAAGGAAATTCTCTGTCCCGTCTAATAAAAGGAAAAAGAATACACAACTGGACTTCATTTGTTGCCATTTTATAAATGCTGGTTTTTAATAGCTATGTCAAAACTCCCCTCGTTTTTGTTAATTTTAATGGTTGACAATGCTTTGTTTGGATGTTTTGGGGGGTTTGCTTTTTGTCTGGTTTGGTTTGCTGATGCAGTAATTGATTTTGCAGATCTCTGTGCACAGCACGGCCCTGGTCAGGGTCCCTCCTGCCAGTCCAAGCCCCCCAGGTTTCTCGGGGCAGGTACTTTGTGCTGGCAGCTTGCTGAGTGTTTCTGTGGCCTGCTGGGTGGAACCTGGGACAAGAAGACCAAGAGAAATGTGGTAGATTTGCTGCGTGGGTTAATGTTGTTTGTTAGTTTGTTCTGACCTGAGCACGGGGGGTCAGTGGGGTCAGAAAGGGATAAATGGGGATGTGGTTCCCTTCCAGAGCGCAGGCAGCTTTGGCAGCTTTGTTCCTTTCTGGGGGTAAACAGTCTCTCCTTGTGCAGGATAAGGGTTTGCTGCAGGAGATCAGTGTGAGAGCTCGTGCCTGACAGATGTGCACCAAAGAACCCTTGTCCTTTGGGACCCTCCTGTTGCCCCTTCCTGGTGAGAGGGTCAGGACGTCTCTGAGGTCAGTGGCAAATCCTGCAGAGCCAGGAGAGGAGGAATGCTCTGCTGGGACCTGCCAGCCTGCCCGGGGGGCTGCTTAGGATGGGTCTTGTTGCTGGCTGAGCGTTCTGGTCCTTGCACCGTGTGTGTAGTTACTGCTGTGAATGATCTCCATTCTGTCTTCCTCTTTGTAAAAGAAGTGTTCCACAGTCCATACTGAAGGCAAAATTCCTTCTGCAGCCTGTGACTGTTTTCCTTGGGACAGGATGGGAGGGTGGTGCCAGCATCAGCCCAGGAGAGGAGCAGGTAAGGAGGGCTGAGCCCCCAGCCTGGCTGTGCTGCCTGGCTGCCTGCAGGGTGTGGGTGAGGTGCTCTCCAGGAAAACACCAGGTCTGCCCAAAGACTTGTTCACTCCAGCAGCACTTTTTGCCTGTTGAGCACTGGTGTGAAAAGTGTCAGGGGTTAAATTGAGAACACTTCCCCGTTCCATACAGTCCCTGGTTGAAACTGGTGTGGAGGCAAGAGAAGTGACTGCAGAGGTCAGGGGTCATTGTGCCTTCTGAGCAGGTATGGCTGGAATTGCATGAACTCTGCTTGTCAAGCTCCAGTTGCTCCACAGTTACCTCTTGTTTTATTTTTTTTCTTGCATCCTGGAGCCCAGGAAGCTCTTGGCTGTGCTGCCAGCACAGCTCCTGCAGGAGGGACAAATCTTAAAGGATTTCTTATCCTGAAACCAGATTTAAGCACATGATTTGTTCTCGTTCCAGTGCAACACCCAGAGTTGCCAGGGTTTGGTCATCCCTTCTCCATGCAGGTGGTTTCCCAGAGAGGCTGTTGTGTGCCAGCATTTGGAAGATGAGCATTGGGTATCAGGTCAGTTGCTCCTCCTCAGAAACTCAAGAGCGGGTGTTTGCAGTGGGGTCATCTCCCTTCTCAGGGGGGGCTGTGTGGCTTTGCCTTCTGCAGCAGAGTTGGGATGGAAGGACATGCCCAACTTAAAAAACTCCTTATTGAAGGAGGAGGATTGGGATTGGGAACAGGGCTGAGTGCAGGAGTTGGCTGAGAGCCCCGGGATGAGCTTTGTGGTGGGTTATGGAATGGCCTGTGTTGTACAGCTGGGGTGCTTCTGACCTCATCTGCTCCCTCAGAGGGAAGAGTGGCCCTGCCCTGCCCTGCCCTGCCCAGTCCTGCATCTTGACCAGTTTTTCTCTCCCCTTGGAGTTGTGCCATGCTGTGTCCAATCCCCTTCGTGGGTGTTGAGCTCCCCTTCAGGAACAGCCTGTCCCCCTTGGTCAGCCCGTGAGCTGCTTTGGATGTCTTGGGTCCTCCCATTCTCATCTGCCATTTTCAGGGCTACCAGAAACATTTCTTTGGGGTTTTCCTTATTTTTTTTAAACAACCTTCTTTCTGTTCTCTGTGAAGAAGAGCAGCCACAACCCTTCCTTCTTTCCCCGCCTCTGTCATTCCTGCTCAGAAACCTCAGATTTACACTGATGCTCTTAGAAGTCCTGTTCAGTACTGTATGACAAGGGGCACTTAAAGAATGTCTCTCCTCTGATATATGTTTTCCCTATGGAGAAAGCTATATATAAATATATATGTACACTTGGGGATTCAGGAGATCTAATTTGTCCCCCCAAAAAATCAATAAATACGAAGTTTAGAAGAAATCTTTTCTGTTGTTGAATAATGTTAGGTTTTTGTAACCATACTACAGAAACAACAGAAAGTGGGTTTTCTGCATAGTAGTTTGAGAGGATTTTGTGTTCTGTCATGCCTGGCTTGGAGCCTGTTGGTCAGTGGAGACCAGGGAGGTGCCCTTGCAGCCCACGCGCTCCCCACGCTCTGTGTCCCACTGAGGACAGCCAAAATGTGGTCAGAAGCTGGGTCTGTGCTTAGAGCTCAGCTGGCACAGTTTGGGTGTGCTGGAGGTTGAGCAGAGCTGTGCAAGCAGAGCCCCTCAGGGCTGAGGTGACAGAGGGAAGTCTCGGGAGCGGCACTGCAGGAGCTGCAGGAGCCCCACGGCTGCCAAAGCCACTGTCCCTCTCACCTCCCAAGGAACTGCAGGCAGGGGGGAATGAACCCAAACTGCTACTTGAAAATGCTCTTGAAAAGAGCCCTTAATGCTGACACCGTAGATACAGGAATGTATTCCTGATGTCACCAATAACAATTAGAACGATGTATTTTAGCTTAGGAAGGGAAATGACCCGATTTCCCACGTTCTCTGCAGGCACTTGATGGGATCCCAGAAGCAGCAGGTTGTGTGTCCCTGGGGGCAGGGGGTGGGAGGGGCGGCTGTGACCCACTTCTCTCATCAGGCAATCAGGGCTGGAGCCAAAGTGCTGCTGTGGGGCCTTTTTCTGCACGTCTGTGGGTGAGTGTCCGTGTGTCTGTCCGTGCTGGGGCTGAGTGCTGGCTGCTGAAGGCCAGGAGGGCTCCAGTGTCACCACTGGGCTACTGGACAGTGGCGTGGTCGGGTTTTGGTTTCTTGAGCAGAGCTGGACAGAGGGACAGCCCTTCCAGGAGGCTTCTGCTCTCTGGCATTTCACAAACGGGGCCAGCCTGGGCTGCTGCGGCTGTTGGGCTCCTTGTCTCTTCTTCTTTGTTTTACTTCAAAGTGGCCTTCTGTAACAAAAGAACAAAAGAAACAAAAAAATGCCTTTGGGTGGTTTAGGTGGAGGTGTCCTGCTGTGTGGTGTCGGTGTGGTTGTCCGTGCACGCCTGGTAGATTCCTGTAGACATGCAACGCAAGGCTTTTCGTGTCTGGTTTTTGTGTGTGGCCTGTGTCCCCTCGGACTGGTTTGCATCCTGAGGGAGTTTTTTGCATTTAAAGAAAAAAAAGCCTGAGGACTGTGGGGGGCTGGTGGGTCTGAGGGGTGCTGGGCCCTGTGCTGGGCAGGGGGAGTGTCCTTTGCCCGGCCCTTGTTTGGCCCTTTGCTCTCTGTGAGTGTCCCCAGCGGGGTGAGCGGCCTTGGCCAGAGGAACCAGGTGACCTCTGCTCACCTGAGCAGGGCATTGGCTCAGCCAGTTTAGGCACTTGCTTAATTAGAATAATTAGATACATGGCTGCTCTGAGCTGGGACCTGGCTGCTGTACAGCTCTTGGAACTGGTGGGGAGGTGAGCTCTGGGGACTTGCAGATGAGGCTCCTCCAAGATTTGGCATCTGTTTTCTTCTGAACGGTTATTATTTTGATTCTAAAAGCTGTTGGGATGAGGAGAGGAAAAAGTTCATATTTATGGCCTGTTTTCCATTCCTTGTTACCATTTTGGACAGGTTAAAATGGTTTGTATCACTGTCTTTAGGTTATTTGCTTCCTGAGTCAAACATCAGTTGTTCGGAGCGGTTGTTTAGAGTTAAGGAAACTATGCTATGGATAGAGTCAGTTTTGGCTTCTTTCTGTCCCAGTTATATAGAACTTCATAATCCAAATTTGAACTATTTAAAATGCCAGCCTGAGCCCAGCACTGGGGGGGGCACAGTCTTGGCAAAGGTTGTGTTTGGCTGTTCCCACGCTGGCTCACTCCTCACCCAGGGCTGCTGAACAGCAAAGGGAGGCCCCGCTCGCCTCCATCCTGTGCCGGCGGCAGGGACAGGGCTGTTCCACGCTGGGATTTGGTGGCAGCTGGCCCTGGGATGGTGTTGTGCTCCTCATCAGGGCTGCGTGGCTGGTCCTGCTGTATCTCTGGATGAGGCCTGTTGTTTCCCCCCTTTCCTTGTGCTGTGAATAGGAATTTGAGTATGAAGGAGCAGAGGTGTGGGATGCAGAGCCACCAGGGCTGGCTGGGCATGGGACCTCTGTCAGGTCTTGCTGTCAGGGAAGTGTCCCAGCCCATCTCTGTGCTGGGATTTTCCCTGGCTGGCAGGAACGTCCCCATGTCTGTGTTCTGTGGCAGGCCCGGTCCCGCTGGCGGTGCTGCTGCTCCGTGCCGGCCATCGGGAACGCTCCGGCCCGAGCCCTGCTGGCCACCAGCCCCGGGCTGTGCGCTGCGGGATCCCGTGTGTGTGCCAGCGGGATCCCAGGTGTGTGCCAGCGGGATCCCAGGTGTGTGCCAGCGGGATCTCGGGTGTGTGCCAGCGGGATCTCGGGTGTGTGCCAGCGGGATCCCGGGTGTGTGCCAGCGGGATCCCGTGTGTGTGCCAGCGGGATCCCGTGTGTGTGCTGCCAGCGGGATCCTGTGTGTGTGCCAGCGGGATCCCAGAGTGCTGCCAGCGGGATCCCGTGTGTGTGCCAGCGGGATCCCATCTGTGCTGTCAGCGGG
>JAWWES010000048.1:569793-583046 GCA_035583135.1 Lophotriccus pileatus
TGCTGCCAGCGGGATCCCATGTGTGTGCCAGCGGGATCCCGGAGTGCTGCCAGCGGGATCCCAGGTGTGTGCCAGCGGGATCCCGCTGCCAATGCCTTATGGATACGCCTTAACAACCTGAGCCAAAAGTGGGGGGGGGGGCTTGACAGAGCGAGAAATCAGGGACTGACTGCACCGTGCAACGATTTGTTGGTGGCTGGTCAGGCCCCGGCCTGGGCATCGCTGGGTGAGGAGCCGTGGTGGGAGCGGGGACCCCGCTCTGTCACTGCCTGTGACCTCCCTCCCTCCTGGCTACAGCATTTATTTATTTATTTTCTCCCGCTGCGCTCCTGCGTTAGGAATGTGTCACTGGAGCTGCTGATTGTGAGCCCAGTTCTGCCATCGCTGGCCCAGAGCCCGTCCCTCCCCTGCCCCTCACAGGAGCCCCAGAGTCGCGCTCACCTGGGCAGGTGCAGTCTGTGTTTACAGTGAGGACGTGTCACTGTGTTACCAATTTACTGAAATACTGAATATTGACAAACTAGACTGTAAAGATTTTTATGTGTTTGGATACATCTGCTATGTGAAAAAGCAACTAATTTTGTACATATTGTATTTTTACTATTCAGCTGTACAATACTGGCTCTTCATGCTCCAGAATTTAGGTATCCAACATGAATGATATCCATGTAATAAGCACTTGCCTGAAATAAGTATAAAACGAAAATAAACATGCACTGAAATCCAAACCAGGATCCTGCATTTGCCTCACTGTGCTTTGCATGCAGATGCACACTCTGTGATTTCCCTCCCTCCCTCTGGAGCCATCGCTGCCACTCCAGGTGCGTGTCACTGATCCAGGGGCTGGAGCTCCAGGGGGGGTGTCTGGATCAGGCTGGGAGGAAGCAAAGTTTTTGCAGCCTCTGGAATCTGTAAAAACTTGGGAAATTGTGTCCAGACACCTGCCCTTCTCCTGCTGAGCCGGGAGGACTCAGGCCCAGCTGGAGCCCAGCCCAGCCCTGCCGTGGGGTCCCTGCAGAGCTGGTGACGCCGTCAGAGCAGCGCCGTGCCCGCGGCTGTCAGGTGAGGCTCCCTCCCTCCTGGGTGACCCTGCTGGGCACCCACCACCACAGTGGGACTGTCCCATCCCCCGTGGGCAGCTGGACCCTGGTTGGGGTGTCCGTTCTCACAGTGGGTGGGGGATCTGTAGGGCCAGGGATGGGCCCCCCAGCCCAGCCAGAGCTGCCTCACTGTAACTGCTCTCTCCTGCAGATGCTGAAGTTGGAGTCCCAGGTTTTCCCAGCCCCTTGTCTCCAGCACATGGATGCAGTGCCTGGTCAGCCAGAGCAGGGCAAGTCAAACCCTCCTGGGGGCACTGGGGCAGCAGGGCAAGGGGAGGGGGCAGGGGGAGGGTTGGTCCCCCCCAGGTGGGCTCAGCAGTTGTGGGGCAGAGGGGCTTGGGAGGGGTGGGACCACCACGGTCTAAATAACAGCTTTAAAAGCTGCTGAGACTTTGCAAAGGGGATGGTGGGGGACAGTAAGAAGGAAGAATGTTCTGTAGACAAGAGCCAGGGGTAACTCCTGCTGTGGTGCTCGTGTCCCCTGCCCACCCCAGTCACACCATGCAGACAGGGGAAGGCACTGGAAGATTATTTAGGCCAACACGTCTTTGGATGCATTTCATAAAGGGCTGATCCTCGTTTATAGGGATAAATACCCAATTAGCAGCTGTAACAAGCAGTGGCTGAGGGATGGCTGCACCCACCCTGCATTTGTTGGGCTTCTTTTATACAGTAATGGGGAAACACTCCATCATTCCCCAGGGACCCACCTCCAGGCAGAGATATCCAGCCTAAAGAAGGAAAAAAACCTGGAAAAGTGCTGCAAAACCTGCCAGTAGCAGCAAAGGAGCCAGGTGAGACTTAAGGGACTGCCCCTGCTGCAGAGGAGACACAGGAGACGCTTAAGAGGTTTGAAGGGAGGCTGGAAGTGTGGAGGGTGCTCTCTTCTGGAAGCCCAGCTGGATTCAATGCAGCTGCAGCACGACCAGGCCCAAAATTGCAGCATAGAACTTTTTAACACTTGCAATAGGTCTGGTTCTGCCCCTGGGCTGGGCTGGCTCGGATGTGGCTGGTGCTGGTGGGTGCTGTGTCACTTAAAGCTGCCCTTAAAGTCACCTCAGGGACCTCAAGAGTCCACTTGGTGGTGACCTACTTGCTGCCTTTAGCACTCCAACCCATGCAGCTTGCCAGAGAAATGTTAATTACATCTCTCCCTCTCTTCCCAGCCTTGTTCTGAGGACTCCCTGTCCTGTCGCTGAAGTCACCTTGGGGGAGAGCAGCGCTTCCAAAGAGCTCCACAACCATGCCTTGATGGTAAGTATTTATTCATATGTTACATTTAAACATAAATAATTGAGCAATAAAGAGAATAGTCTGCTCCCAACAAAAATAAATAATACACAACATTGATAAAATCCAATCAAACAGAATGTTGTAACAAATACAGTGAAGTTTGCAATTGGGTTTGTGTGAAACAGCTGTACAGAACATTCCCAACGTACCAAAGGAAAACAGTGCTGTTTTATCTGTACATCCATCACTCCTCAGGCTCTGGGAGGTGGAGGTTTTTTCACTCTCAAAAAGTACAGTTTCAGTTTTCAGGTGAACAAAGTGAACCCTCCAGACACACCCTTTGCTGGGCCGTGGTTGGCACAGCTGGACCTGGGGGGGCTCAGATCTGGAGCAAATCCTTCCCATCAATATTTGAATCATCAAACAATAATTTTAATCCTTACCCCCCTTCTTGCTAAAATCTGATTTTTTAAAAGCTCCTGTGAGCAGATTTAAGTCATGTAAACTGAGCAACCTGCTCTGGAGAAGGTGTCCCTGCCCATGGCAGGTGGTTTGACGGGGACCAGCCCAAACCATGCCACGAAGAGCACACAGAGTTGTTCCATGGACACAGCTGTGTAACTGGCTGCTGTGAAGGATAAAAAAAACCCCAAAAAAGCAGAAACACAAAGATTCAGATTCAAAGTTGTGGTTTTGTTTGTTTTGTTTTCTTTTTTTTAAGGTTCTAATGGCAAAGGGGGGAACACTTTTGAATACTTGAAGTGCTTAAGGTAAGTCCCAAGTTCCAAGAGCAGGGTCACAGAGATCCATGGAATCTGCAGCAAGAACCTGCTCCCTCCCTCTGGCTGACTGATCCACACTTTTGGCAACAGCCTGGCCCTGGGGGTGGCAGGCAGAGCAGTGAAGTGAGCACAGTGAACTGAGCACAGGGTGGTGAAGAGGAGCCCCAGCCCCGGCAGGACCTGCTCCCCGGCACGAGGGGCACAGACCACGCAGGGACACGGACACTGACCAGCCCCACACCCCCACGGGATCAGAGCCCTGCAGCAACTCAGCTGCTCCACCTGCCAAGGGCTCACCCTGCTCATGGACACCAGGCCTGGTTTGTGTTCGCAGGATCCATCAGAGATTCCTCCCAGAAAGCTCTGCAGAGCAGGGAGGAGGAGGAGGAGGAGGAGGGTGCAGTAAGTGATCTGGAGGGTGCTCTGTACCGTGGGGGCTGAATCCATGGCTCTGCACAGCACAGAGCAGGAGCTGCCAGCACGAGCAGGGACCTATCTGTGGGCTGAACCTGCTCATCTGAACAACAGGAGGCAGGGCCTGTCAGCTGGGAATGGTGGCAAGGTCAGTTTGCAAAGCAAAAGGAAGGCAGGGCTGTGTGGGCCACGAAGACTGAGCAGTGTGAGCCAGTCAGTCAAGGCCAAACTGGTGTTTTAGCTAATGAGCTCATCAGTGCTCCCAGGAACTGTGTTATTTAGTTTAAGGCCATTCTCCCAGCTAGGAATCTTACTGACTTTAATACAGACTCAAATGCTTTAGCAACATTCTCTTCCACGTTCAAGGCAAAGACAGTGAGTCCAGGACCATGCTCCTCCGAGGACCCACGTGAACACCTGCCACACTGGATCCAGCCTTGCCTCCAGGGAAGCTCCTGGCAGAGCACAAGACGTGCATCCAGGCTTGAAAGGTGCAGTAAGTCCAAACAGAAATGTTCCAGAATGTCAGATCCCCCCTCTTAACATCACAAAGATGCAGACAGATGTCTTCTAGAGAGGGAAATAGAGAATGCAAAAAGATTTTGTCTAGAAGTACAAAGTGAGTGTAACAAGGACTATCAAACACCAACCTCATCTGGTGAAGGGAAAGTTCTGGTTTTAAAAGTCTGTTACGAATCTCCTTGCTATTTATTACATTACATGGAAGATGCAATTAAAACACCGTTTGGAATTCCAGTGCAAGGAATGCTCCATCTGAGGCTCACAGGACAGCCTGACCACGGTCACTTGTTTTCAATCAGTGTCTGCACTTTGTAGACAAGGTCTCTGGCTATCCTCAGAATCTCTGCAGCATCGTGGTGCTCAGCCATTTCTGCAAGACACACACAGACACTCTTAGCTGTCAGCAGCACACCCTTCCTGCCCCGGCACTGATATGAATGTAGCATCAGCATTAATTAATTAGCATCATGAGAAACAACCACAAAGCATTGTAGGGGGGTGGGAGAATTAAAGACAGAAAAAGTGGATGAATCCCTTGAGCAGGTCCTGGCCTCGAGATCTGAGCCCTCCAGGGATCCACTGAAGAACGAACCACCAGCCATGGCCCAGGTAGGTCTAAAAACCTGTGTGCCAAGAGGGAATTCAGGAAGCTCAGGAACACTTGGGCTTGTCATTTACACAAAGGAGTGAGAGACTCAGAGCTTAAAATGAGCAGGGGCTTGTCACAATAGCAAGAACTGCACCACGACAGTCTGAGAAAGGGAGAGGGAGCAAAGGCTCGTTATTTTTTATCAAAATGGCTCTTACCATTAAAAAACTTGATGATATCAGTGAAGTCCATGTTGTTATCACGGATAATCTCTCGATAAACCTCCACAAGTGCTAAGGCAATGAAAAGGACAAAATGTTCTGAAGAGATGTGCTTTGCTGCCCAAATAACTTCCCACACTGTAAATACATCCTCGTACAACAATTCTGAATGGGAATAAACATTACAAGAGCATCTGATTATTCACACAGACCATGGCCCCCTCTCTCACTAATGTCTACAGGCCTTAGGCAGACAGAACAGAACCTGACAACTCCTCCTGTTCCTCCCCCTCTCCTCCAGCCAACTCCTGTCACTTGTGCACGTAAGGCACAGAATTGGGTTTAAGTACAGCCCCCAAAGCCTGGAGGGGTGGTGGTGCAGAGCCAAGCCCAGAAAGGTGCCACAGTGACCATGTGAGAGCAGCACAGGAGGCCCAGGAGCTCTCTGGGGTTACAGGGCAGGCTGCAGAGGTCAGTGTGTATCCAGGCACATCTCTGCTCTGCAGCAGGGCTGTGAGCACTGACACTGCTGGAGTGTGCTTGTGAAGGACCCGGGATCCAAGGGTGCTCCCACGGGATACAGAGCACCTCACCCAGAGTATAGCAGCTCTTGAGCTACTGCTGAGCTGCTCCTTTTCATCATAAGGATGAGACAGGAGGGATCAAAGCTTACAGAGCAGTGGGATCACCTTGGGATCACCTTGAGCAAACAGGCATTTGCACTGGGCAGAAATGTGGCTTTAATCACATCATCGGGAATTTTCAGCACCCCTTTCTAAGCCTGGACTCCATTCCAGTGCTGTTTCATCTCAGAGCTGCATTAGCTTTCCTGGCTACAAACTCCCTGGTGATCCCAGCTGTCACCCACCATCCTGACAGGCACACCCCAAAACCCAGAGCTGTTCCAGTTCTACACAACTCTAAATTACAGGCACAGAACATTATTACCTCTTTTAAAGTCAAGCAGGAACCAGCGATAGCAGAAGTAAAAGTGAGTGTAATCTCCATTTTGGTGCATCAATTCAAAAAGCTCCGAGTCCAGAATCTAGAATGGAAAACATCAGCTGTCAGGATCTGGTCTGAAAGCAGCCAAGGTCAGAGGTGCTGGAGTCTGGTTAAAACTCCCACCCTGCTCCTCATGACCTGATCCTGTGGTCAGAACAGCTCCTTGGCACAGGCACAGCCTTGTCCTGAGTGCCCTGGGTGCCTGGGCAGAGCTGAGGTGAGGAGTCACTGCTGTGCACAGATGAGGCCACACAGTCAATCCTCACCATGACTTCCAAGGTCCAAGCAGCAACATGAAGATCCTACAGATTTTCAACAAATGCCAAACTTTCATTTCCCCCTCCCCACTTCTGCTCTCTGGCTATAACTGCAAATCCATTCAGCACAACTCTCCTCCTGCCCAGCTCTGCAGTCCCAGGTGGAACTCCAGTCACTGGGGATCCTGTCCTTCACCGTGGCACCAGGTGAGTCAGAAACAACCCAACCACTCACCTGGATGAGGGACCGCATGTTGGCAAAGTGTGTGTCCATAGCACCTCCGTTGGGAAAGTTCTGGCTCATCCTCTTCATCAGGTGGCTGAAGCAGCTGTAGGCCAGCTGATCTGCAGGGACAACACAGACACAGTGCTGGAGGGACTTCAACCCAAATAACAAACTGCAGGGCCTGGGAAAAACAGGGTCTTCCCCTTTGCTCTTCCCTAATACCAGGATTTAGATGAAACAGAGGTTGGTATCTGACTCTGGACCATTTTTACTCATTACATTTCAAAGAACCCAGCCTGCAGTTGACTTTTCAGCTTCAGCAACTGCCAGAACAGTCATTTTACTAAATTTAGTAATATTTAATCTGGAAGTCAGTAAGTGAACAGGGCAGCCCCGAAATACTGATGTTAGCCATCTCAACAACAGCCACAGGTGGAGAAAACACAACACAGAGAAAACAGCCCTGGTTAAGGCAGAAACTTCTCCTGAAACAGCATTTCTAAGGAAAGACCTCACTAAGGATACCAGCATGTCCCAAAGGAAAAGCCTTCCTACCATTGTCAAGTATAACCATCAAAGGAGCCAGGAGGTCACACATGCCTTGGACATAACCAACTTCTAGGTGTTCCCAGACATAGCTGTGGAAACAAGAAATCCTTGTGTTGAAGGATGATTCCATATGTGAGATCAAATCCTAAGGAGCTGCTGAACATGTGAGTCTCAGAACTTTCTGACACCTCCCATCCCAGAGTATTTCACAGCCCTTTACTGTTGGCTGCCTCAATAGAGAGGTCAACCCTCACACACGTGGCTTGCATCTCAGAGGTTTGGGAAAAAACAGCTGACAAAAGCTCAACAGTCTGTGGAAAAAGCCCAGATTGTTAAAGGTACCTGGGCTTTTGTGGTTTTAATTTTTTCCATTAAGTGGGATTTTGCTCTCTTTTCTGACTGCTAAAGGCTATGACACTTCTGCTTTAAGGGTGTGTAGCTGAACCACCTTCATGGCAATTTGTATTCCCAGAAGGGAAAATAACTTTCTATTGTTTCCAGCTGCTGTCAGTGGTCAGATTTTGGTTGGATTTGTAGAGCTGTCTACTTACACACATCCCTTAGCACTCTGTGTGTCTTGGCACAGTCACTGTCACCCTCACAGCACACCCTCAGAGCATGGATGTATTATCCTGATCAGGAGAAACCCAAACCTCATAGGGCATTTGGAGAACAGTTCTCTAAAATAGGGTCTGCCTCTGGAGAGAATCTTCTGAAACCTGCATCCAGACTTGGACCCATGCTCTAAGCTGCCCTCTTGCCTGTTCCTCCTCCTTACAAGTTCTTTTAAGTTCATTAGTGAGAATTTTTATAGACTGTTATTTACATATTATTATAGTTCATAGATTAGTGTATGGATTGTGACACAAATGTGGAAGTGGTGGGGTTTACAAGTTCATTACCTGCACATGACATTTCGGAGCTTCTCCAGGTTCTCGGCAGTAAAATACCAGTAATTCCGGTCACACCTCTGGACATCTTTATCAATTCTGTGCAAATTTAAGGCAACAGTATCCAACAACTCTATCTAGAAAAGAGAAGTTTTAGTTAGATCTGCTGAGTTTAGAGCATTCCCAGGACTTTGTGCAGATTTGCTCTGAGAATCACCAAACCAAAGCCAGTACAGTTATACTCTGGGCAGATGAGGACATCGAAATACTCGATTACTGTCAAAAATGCCAAGTAAAACACATTTGTTTTCACTGGAAAATGTGCCAAGCCTGTCCTACTTCCAGATGGTTATTTCTAGCTGAACAACTTCAGCAGACAGAGGCAAAGACTGAGCTGCTAATCTATTGACTGCAACAGTAAAAGAGGTGGTGGCATCTTGAATAGAGATTTAGGTTGTGGTTCAGTTTGATTAAATGTGGGGTTTAGCTTGAATTAAATGACACTGGAATCTTACAAGCGGTGTGTTGTCCACGTCCCTAACCCCTGGAAAATTTTAATTGCTAGAAATGTACTACTTGTTTGTCTTGCCCTCCCACTTAAAAAAGGACAATTTTTTCTTGCTGTCTTATTTCCAATCTAGCTCAAAATCCAGATGAGAAGATTTGCGTGCAAAAATCCTCAGTTATCATCCCACCAGCTGCAGTTCTAGTTGGACACTGTCTCTCGTTAAATCCTTTCCGAAATAGTACAAGTCCTTGCTAAAAAAGCAATTCTGTGCAGAGAGATGTTGGTGCTCCAGTTGTGACTTACTGTGTAGGATGCAGCGCAGACAGAAGCCACATCCATTAAATAATCCACCTGGGAACACAGCTGCTCTTCTGAGACGGAGTCCTGAGGCTGCAGCGCCGCTGCCTTGGCTCTCTGCACGCGGGGTGTGCCTGGGTCAGTCCTGCCCCCCTCAGAGCTGCCTTCCTCTTCAGCCCCGTCCTCAAAGGAGACGCTCTGCCCGTCGTCAATGCTGGACAGGATGCCCGAGGCCACCGAGTAGTTCCTGGAGGACGGCAGCCCCGAGTCGGGCGAGTCGAACTCCGCGGCGGGCGCGGGCGCGTCGGGCGGCACCGCCGGGAACGGGGGCTCGGCCTGGCCTTTGGGGTCCTGCTCCATCGGGTCCGTTTCATCTACAGACACAAACACCTGGGACACGCAAAACCAAAGCCACGCTTTAATGGCAGCCCTCGTTTGCTCCGTGCTGGATTTGACTAAGGCACCTGCAGGGAAGAGACCTGTGGAGCTAATCCTCTGTGAGACAGGATCTTCCTAAGAAGGTGAACCTGAAAGCCCCTTAGGCAGGTCCTGCTTAAGAACACCTACAGCCTTCCCAAAATTCCAACTCTATCCTGGAGGCACTACAGCTCCAGTCTCTGCACAGGATTCCAGCAGCCCCAGGCTGATGAGCTCTGCTAACCTCCATCCCTGCTTCCCGGGGCTGCACCTCTGCGAACGCCCAGCGCTGCCCACGCCAGAGGGCGAGTGGGAAGGCGGTACTTACATCGTTGCTGATGGTGGAGTCCCTGTGGATGAGCCGCTGGACGTGGCTGTCGATGCTGCTGCCTGAGGAGAACTTGGCCAGCGTGGCCGAATGCGACTCCTTCTCTCGCTGCTTCACGATGACCTCGCAGGCCTTCCACTCTGCCATCACCTTCTGGTACCGCAGGGCGATGTCGGCGTCCACCTGCGGGCACACAGACACGCCCTGAGGTGCTGCTCCCCTGGAGGAGGCCAGGAGGGACAGGTCCAAGGCAAGTGTGATGTCTCAACTGAAAGGCCCAGGGATCCCGAGCCCTCTTGCTGCAGCACATCCCAGCGACTAGGGTGTGTGGTGACACACTCAGGGCTTGGCTGCTAACTGCAGGGCATAAACTACTTCTGCAGGCACCAGAAAAGATTCATATAAATGTGTATCACTGCCAGCAGCACTGTGACTGTGACACAGGACAGAAAAAAAGATGTCATTGCTTTCACATGAAAACTCACACAAGTCTGATGGACTCAGTGCTACCTCTAACTGCATCATCCCTAATTTCACTGCACCTCCTTCCAACTCTTTCTCTGTTCCAACTTTAGCCCTTGCAGTGAATTCCAGGTCACAGATTATAGACACCAGCCTGTACAGTCAGAATCCCAGCTCACAGACCCGTCCTGTGGCTGCACTGTGCATGGCCAGACCCACCTGCTCTGGCCCCACAGTAATAAAACAGATCTTTGCTTCCAGTGGCTTTCTCTGTTGAAAGACAGACACACCAACTCCCCTAGAGCTATTAAGTGACATGCAGTAATTTTATCACTCTGTCACTTGTCAAGAGCTGAAGAGAAACCACAATTGTGAGCTGGCTCCAGGCTCTGGACTCCGCTGGCTGAGCTGCTACCCGAGTGTTCGTGCTAAGAGCTGCAGGCTATTTGTCACTTGAGGTAGCTGTCGAGTCATAAATCATAAAATACAACAGTCAGTGCAGGGCTGGAGAACAGCCACGTCTGGGAGCACCCCAGATACTGATGGACAGCTGCAAAAATGCCATCAGAAGGCAAAGATGATAAATCACCTGTGATGACTTCAGTTAAGGACACGATGAGCTCCCTGTACATGTAGGTGTTATGGCTGTTTTCAGGTCATTCATTTAACAGACTCTTACATTAAAGGTAAGCTTCAGTCTCCACGGCCCATTCCTTTGAGGAGTCAGTTATTACTGGTGTTGAGTAGCTCCTTAGAATTTCAGATAAGTTTGGAGCATCCCTGTGTTAGTATGGTACAAACTCAGGGAAGAAAATCTTCTACAGCAGCCCA
Source organism: Lophotriccus pileatus (assembly GCA_035583135.1). NCBI lineage: Eukaryota > Metazoa > Chordata > Aves > Passeriformes > Tyrannidae > Lophotriccus > Lophotriccus pileatus. The sequence continues at coordinate 580,425 of JAWWES010000048.1, forward strand.
AATTCTGCAGATCAGATCTTTTCTATCTTGCATCATCTCTTTACAGATTTACTGTAATTCCTATCGTACAAACAGGCTCCATTATTTATGCCTTCTTTTCAGATCTGCTACCTTCCAGCTGTACACATGCCCTTTGGAGATGGAGCATCCTTGAGACATAGCTTCCCGTCTCCCACTCTAAAAACTAAGCATCTGGGCCCTTTTTTCAGTTCTCATGAGCTGGGAAAATCAGCTCACTCACTGCCCTCTCTGGTTTCTGGGGTACTGCATCTTCTTCCGATGCTGCTGGCATGGAAGGGCAGAAATCTGGTCAGGAGAACAGTATCAATGTACACACTATAGCCAGAAAACCTGTATGAACATCTACAAAGATGACTGCACTCAGGGAGGAGAATCTGGACTGTGACCCAGTCTGAGCAGTGAGGGGGTACATTCCTCCACCCGTGTTCAAACTGGTTTATAGATTAGTGGGAGGAAAACAACTCGAATTGCCATAGCAATGTTTAGCAAGAAGAGAGCTGTTTATAAAGTGGCCCCTGTTTGCAAGACAGCTGATTTGCCCATGGCAAGGCCCGAGGTCAGGCTGCCCTTCTGCTCTGGAGGTGCTCACAGGGATATAAACTATCCCTTGGCATATAAAGTAATTGGGAGTTAGCAAATGCCAAATGTTTTGATATAAACTACTCCTTATCAATTTAATCCAGAACAGGATAAGCTACTGCATGAGTGCTACCTCCCTGGTAATAACACTAACTGAAAAGCAGATTAATGTGTTAATTATATTCCAGGGCAAACCTCATTACTGTTCTATCCAGTTCAGCCAACATTTGGGTGATGTCAGGGAAAAGCAGTGTCTTACCAACACACAGTCCAGACCTCCCCCACAGGCCTGGGTCCTCTGCAGTCCTGTGGCTCTGCAGAGGAGAACATCACTGCCTCTCATTCAGGGAGTAAGTGCAACAAATGACAGCACTCAGCAAAGGGAAAAGGTGCTGCTGCTATAAACAGATTAGCAAAGGGAGATGGTGTAACTGAGAGGTGGGCAGATTGTGGCTTCACTAATGGCAACGATATACTTCATGCCAGGTTCCCTGACTTAAAGAAAGAACTCCCATCTAGTGACTTTCAGACATAACAACATGGTATCACAGACCTTCTGCTAACATGGGTTACATGTTTTCAGTAGCCCTTTTCCCTTGGGAATATTTAGCAGTAATAAAGACCAACCCCTGCTATTCAGAAAACAAAACCCACCCTCTGCAAACGTGATTCCTCCTCCCAGGGAGCTGTGCTTACCTGGTCCATCTCTTTCTTGGCCATCCCGAATTTGTAGTGACCCAACAAGAACGGCCACACTTCCTTCCGAATCTCGTGCTGTACCCCACCATAGTAAACTCTTCTCAGTAATTCCAGTTCCTTGTAGTTCTACAGCAGCCAGGAGAAAGAGGGTTCAATATATCTGTATTTTTGTCAGGCATACTCAAAGACACTTCACACCGAGCACGCAGACAGCGAAATACAGGCAGGGCACTAAACAGATTTGATTCAAGCCTTTAGGGCCTTAGTTCAAATCCAGTGCAATATCCCATGAAAATAATCTAACTTGGAACAGACTGGAGTCATCAGGAGATCAGTTGCTTTGAAGTCAATTCATATCTTTGCCATAGAAGCAAAGGAGAGAAGAGATTTTAAGAATCAGCTCATTCTTACAAGACAGAGAAGTGGCCCTGTGGAGACCAGAAAACACCTTCACTATTTTTGGGGCCCATTCCAAGCGCTTCCACGCCCAGGGCAGCTGAACATAAGGGTGTCGTTGACTGACCTTCTTGTCCTTCTGGTACTTGCTCCAGACCTCCTTGGTGAGGCCGGCGGCGGCGCTGCAGGGCCTGTCCGGGGGCACGATGCTGTGGTTCACCAGGGCCGAGAGGTGCGTGCGCACCGTCGACAAGTGCCGGCAGTGGGCCAGCCCTGGGGGGAATGTTCATGCTTGAGCAGTGCCCACCCCGGGCCATTCACACCTCCCACAACACCCTGTGTGACCAGGACCTGTGCTGTGTCACAGCGAGGAGTGACAACAGATCTGACACACACCGCTCAAACACAAGCAGCCTGTTACGCTGCCATGGCAAACTACGTTCTGTCTTCACTACACATCACCCACTGCCACCTGCAAAGCCCACAAGATCCTGGCATTATGAAGCTGTGACACTGGAGTCACTTCCACCCTACTGCCTGCAGGTTTTCTGACTCACAGCCGTACAGTTGGGGTCAGACTGCTTCCTGAACCAAACATCCCAGGTTGTTTAGATAAGCATAAAGATACCACACTGGATATAAGAAGCTTCACTCACATCCATAAAAGGCTCTGGAAATGATCTGCCTCTTCATGCTTTCACACAACATCTTTAGAGGAGTTCTGTGGAGAGGCATCAACAGGACAGTGGCAGGTTGTGAGGAGAGAGAGCATCAGGAATTTCATGCTGGTCCCTATGTCCCACCCATAGCAGTTCTTTCTCTGCATCAAGATTTATTTAGTTAAAGGACACAATACTAACAAATTCCACTTTTTAAAGCATTTTTCCCACCAACATTTCTGCCCCAAACAGGTTCCCCTGGCATATG